>JXCR01147288.1:62106-98637 GCA_002079205.1 Phalaenopsis hybrid cultivar
CAGAAAGAGGAGAGTTGTTAGCACTGAAGTTTGCTGGATTTAGCAATATATAATGATGAAAGCTGCAGCTATGAGAATGCAATGAAAGGCAAAGCATATGGCTCTGATATCATGAAAAGAATTGAAGAAAATTTGTTAAAATTTTCATTTCATTATTTTGTTGAATTTACATAAGTCTAGGAGAAGTGATGCTAGAATGATATATAATTTTGAAAGATTTCCATACATATTGTTGGGTATGATGATGGAAATGTCCCTATATTTGTATTAGGGCTTTGATCCATTAGAATCAAAACCACATTCTGCAAAATAAGATTGTACTGATTCAATAAAACTGGAACAAAATATTTGAATGGAAGTACAACAAAGTAATTCCAGAAAGAATGCACCAGAACTTAACGTGAAAAAACCACGAAGTCACGCCACCTAGAAATTCTTACTATGGAAATTGAGAAATGATAATACACAGAGCAATGAACTTATAGTTCTCCATGTCACAAGAGAAATGCACTATGAAGTTTTCTTCTCCGACTCTTTTCTCCTTCACGAGAACCTCTGTCGAAGAAATGCAAGCGCAGTCTCCTCTTAGTCGCTCGTAATCAAGAATTTAAGAATTGTTTGGGCCCAACGGTCCAGGAGCATGGACACACTGCATATCCACATAATTTTTTTGCCTGCTCGGGACGAATCCTGGAATTAGTGTGGGTGAGCCGGAAAGTGGCTTGAGGGCACTGCAGACTCTGGTGTGGGTGTGCTCATATGGACGTTGGGCATGTTCATATGGATGCAGAGCGTCGCGTGTTCGACCTGCAAGCGCAGGCGTTTCATCTAGGTGCCAGTGCGCTGCACTTGAAAGCTTCCTTCTGCTGTGTGCTGCTTGCTGCGGTTGTGGATGGTCTTCCAAGCTCCACACCTCAACACATACCACTCAATTCCTATGCATTTACATATCTAACCCTTTTTCACTTTTTACAAGTTAGGATAGTGGAAATTTTAATGTGATATGAAAGATTTGGGTGATATAAATGTAAAGAGTGAAGTTTAGATGTTATATATGTAAATACATAAGAATTGAATGGTCTGTATGTAAATGGCCCATGTATTCTCATATTAAGGAACCTGATATTTTATGCTTTCCTGCATCCTAACTGTTTCTTTTGCAGTTCAATTGTCAATTCATTAATTGCACTCCTTTTGCATTACCTGACCCATAAACTATTCGTCCTACAAAATTGTTACCCTTGTTTTACGCTGGAAAAATGATGAGCTGAAGACGATCCTTTTTTCATTCAATTGCAGCTNTGCAGTTCAATTGTCAATTCATTAACTGCACTCCTTTTGCATTACCTGATCCATAAACTATTCGTCCTACAAATTGTTACCCTTGTTTTACGCTGGAAAAATGATGAGCTGAAGACGATCCTTTTTTCATTCAATTGCAGCTATTAAAATCACTGCAACAATAATTTTTTCTAGTCTTCCATGTGTGTAAATGCCATTATTTTTTAAATTCTTTGTTATTAATAATTTTATTTGTTGTTATTTTTTATAAATTTTTTTTATTTGCAGCAATTTTAATCCCTGCAAATCCCAAAATTGATACAGCGCCAACAAATCAAAAACTTCATTATATCTGACAACATATAGCACGTTGCATGAATTATTCTGATGAGTCACTTCATAAAAAATTTAAATTGCTTGCTACATCAAAAATTTTTAGAAAAAAACACATTAGATTGTTGCCCTTGTTATTTCTGAACCACTAACTGGTGATTAATAATAAATTTGTGGCTTCTTTTTTTGCATTGCTTAATCTTTTTCTTCTTTATTATGGTATATTTAGATAGGTTGTTACTAATATAGCCATTGGATCTTGGGCTTTATTTTGGAAATAAGCTAATATTGTGAAGTAAAATTTCATATTAACATATTAAAAAGCTAAGTTATTGATTTTTCTTTCTGACGCATCACAAGCATCCATCGATACCCATGAAGCAATTGTGCGGGGGTCACGAGCTAAGCTCATTTACCATGTCAATCTTTTCAGAAATGCTTTGGTGATATCTTCAACATGCCCATATTCCCAAAATTATAATATTAAGCTGCTCTTCTAATTCGTCCATTTTTTTCTACACATGTATGGGCCTAAGGGCAAATATAGGGGGAGTTAGTAAAATTTGTTTATAGAATTGCAGATAAAATTAATCTACTATTATAAAATTATATTTATTCATGAAAACAATTGCTTTTTATTAGAATCTCTATAGCACATTCTTCTTAGGGAAGAAGATTTGCACCTGCACTATATGAAAGACCATATGATGTTCAAATTATTGGGCATATTATTTCTTAGGTGAAAGATGCACCCACTCAACATTTGCCCCATTGAATGATACTCTTTGATTATATTCTTTCAATGAAAAAATGATGCATCTATGTAATGTTAGAACTAAACATGCTTTATGAGGGCCAAGTTCATCAATTTATTATTATTAACACATATTAAGTTGTTTATTAAGATTCCATTTTTACATTATTCATAACACATCATAGACAACTCTTTTAAAGTCCTAGAATATAATTCCACGGATACTATGGTTCTTCTACTTCTTTATTTGTAAGGCTACTAGTTGTAGTTGATTCTTATCATCATTATTTGTATGTTGTTGCATTATCATCGGAACATAGATAACTTTCATTCACATATGTTATATCTAGTTGAAATGAATAATGTTGAACATGTAGCAATTATATTTCGATGAGATCAACTATTTAAATGTATTAGAAGTGATTATTAAACTTACATTTGAATGCCATTTTATATATTTTTGAAGATGATGCATGAGAACATTAGATCACATGATTATCATATTATTTCACTGTATCTAATTTGCTACCAACAAAGAAAAATTGCAAAGAATGAGTACTAGTAGACTCACCAAATTATAAGGAGCGATTTAGTTTTACGATGTCTTGCATTTGCCAACCAAAAATTGCACTGTTTAGGACTTGGCTTTGAGGTTACATTGTTGTGCTTGATTCATCAACTCTGAAGAACAGAGTTCTTTAAAGTAGGGAGGGTTGGTATACCACATCAAAATATTCATATCAAATGAGTGACTTAAACATTTAATTTATGTTTTTTTAGTAGAGAATCTTTCCTATATGTATTGTATTCTGCATTTAATCTTGAAGTTGGAAACCTTAAGATCAGATACCATCTCTTGTTCCGGTAGTGAGAAACAAGGTATTTGTTTTGTTTGTTTATTTATTTTGGGGTGTTAATCATCTTATGAAAGCTCACATCCTTGTTTAACATTTTTGATTCATCTCCAAAATCAAAATATTGGACTAGCCTTCATGATTTTTTTTGATAATTTCACTACTCTAATTATATATGCCCATCGTCGAGAATTTTTTTGACTCATCTCAATCGATATCTAGTGACTTGGCATCATCAACAACAATACTTAGTAAATTAGAACTACTCAAATAGGAAAAAGTATTGTGTCTATAGTCTAGACGCAGAACTTTGTCCGGACGACGGACGCATACACCGATGGCCAGGAAAAAGAAAATCTCACGCGCTCAGTGTATCGCGTACATAATAATTTCTCCACAAATAAGACAATTTTCTCCATCAAATAAATGCTTAACACTTTAAAATGATTCTCAAGGGCTCCAAAATTCATTTACATATATGTTGAATGGAGAGAGATTCACATTCAATAATCTGGTAATTATAAGTGTCTCCACATTATTAAAATATTTCGCTGATGCAAGGCTGGATTTGAATAATTATGTTGTTTATGTGATGGATGTAGCTAATAGCTAATACGAAGCCAACCATGTTTTGCAATGATGAAAGATATGGGCTAGAGGCTTTGAAAAGAGCGACATTAACAGTGATTGACAATGGGTGATAGTCCATCACCGTATTTTTGGGCTTTTAGCTAACTTGGTTTATATAAATTTTGTGAAAACAAACTTAGCTGTCACAAGGTGGTGCAATTTGGCCTTCCTAAAATCGACATTAAAGCGAACACACACATTGTAGGGTCCACCTTGTCTAGCAAGTAATGTTTTAACAATTCAACATATATGCTTTACCTCAAAGTGTGCGTGTAGGCAGAAGAATTTGACAGTCGGATGAATGGTTGGGCTCAAAAAACTTATTTTTGGAGTTGAAAGAAGCACTAAATATTATGGTCAGAAATTTCATGCGATATTTAGGAGGTTGATGACCTCTAAATGTTCTACGCTTACAGTCTAAATAATCATTTAATGAGAAGTTAAAGGAGGCCAAGGTCAGTGGTAGGAATTGTCTTTCAGATTTAAATTTAGGTGCACGCACACACCACTCAAATCATTCATATTTTATTAAAAATACCATGGTTTTAACTTAAAAAATAAAAAAATAAAAATGCATCTTTTTTTGGTATAGGTAATGTGGCATTAATGTAAAAATTAAAGTTTAGGTGTTAGACATGTAAATACGTAGGAAA
Organism: Phalaenopsis hybrid cultivar; assembly: GCA_002079205.1. Taxonomy (NCBI): domain Eukaryota; kingdom Viridiplantae; phylum Streptophyta; class Magnoliopsida; order Asparagales; family Orchidaceae; genus Phalaenopsis; species Phalaenopsis hybrid cultivar. The sequence continues at coordinate 66,612 of JXCR01147288.1, forward strand.
TGATGTGTATGTAAATCATCCTAGAATTTAATTACAGGAAAAATTAAAGTTTATCATATAAACAACAAACCCTTAAAATAAATGAAGGCTTGATATTGAAATTAAATTGATATTATGTATTTAAGATATGCAAATTTATGATGTTTGTCTATAAGCAAATCTTAGTTTATTCATAATCGAATTGTTTAAATCAAATGAAATTGTTTGGTTTTAACAAAATTTTGATTGATTTGATCTTTGGGTTTAAGATTTCAGTTACAATTGGTTTGACAAATTTGCAAACCAATCCATCCGAAAGCTCACCCCTAATCGCTAACAATAAAAAATCTGGCATAAACTATAATAAGATATTTATTCTTATTGTTTGATTAGAAATTATTAAATTAAACATTTTTTAGTATCATAAAATAAGTAGTGAAAATATAAAATAATAAAGGAAATTAATTTTATTGAACATAATCCTCAAAGAAGAAGTTCACATTCAGCAATCACTAAGTTAATAATTTAAAGACTAAAAGATGAGGTTCTGGAGCTAAAGAAGTCTTTATGCGGGATAAAATAAGTGCAAAAGGCTTAGAATTACTGAATAGTTGAGTACTTCCAAGAGAAATGCATTATCAATGTTCATATGAGGATTCTCTATACATCATGAATGACAATGCATGATATATATTTTAATTATTGATTTGTACAATGAAGAATTGCGCTTTATAAGAAGAAACATAATTAATAGGTTCAAACAAGTAATGAATAAGAAGTTTGTGATGATTTATATTAGGTTCATAGTGTATTATATAGGCATTAAAGTCAACTAAGTAGAAGATAATGTATATTTTTATCTCACAAGATCATTAGACAAGAAAAATATTAAAGTATGCAATGATGCCCGCCATGAATCTAACTTTTCATGATAAAAGTATGTACACTAATAGGTGCAATCATATTATCAAAGAAACCAACATAAGAAAGGAAATTGTAAGTGAAGCATATGAATTTTTAAGACCACTTTGTAGATATTTTCACCAAGAAATACAAATGTGAAGATTTTATTAAGATGCAAATTTTACTTGGAATTGCAAAATCAAATTTAAAAGAGTGCTGGATGTTAAACTTCAATTTTGCTTGAGCTTGGCAAGTTATTTGAGATTTAGTTATCAAAATTAGAGTGTAAAGATGAATGCATATTTTAAAATATTTTTTTACTAAAAACATTCTAGAATCACTACGAGAATACCCTAACAACCGGTTGAATTTTCCATTGATTTTTTCAGTCGGTTTTGTAGCTGTTGAAATCTTGATGAGAGCTATTAGTGGCTGGATATACTGTTGTAATTTCAATCGCAATAGCTTAAAGTCTGAAAAACCGACTGATGCTAATGAGAAATCAGTTGATGGCTTTTTAAACCTAGCCCACACCTACAAAGCTCTCATTTACTTTTCTTCTTATTTCACGTGGGACTCCAGTGACGCTCGCGACTGCTTCTCCTCTCCGGCCATGCTCACGGCTATTTCTCCTCTTCGGCAATTCTCTTGAAAAAACCTTCGGCTTCAGCCAACAATGATTTTTAATTTCTTTCCCGATTTTCTTTCGTATTTGTTTGACGATGTTTTTTTAGTGGTTATGGCAGTGAGTTTTGACTATGTTATGATCTTTGATTTACATACAAAAGTTTTTCGAAAAGAAATAAATAAATAAATTGGAGGATTAATTACATACATACCACTTAATTTCTTTTCACATTAATTAGGCCACCTCACCTATGCATGAAATGTTGTGTTTGACTTTATAAAAGTTAAAGTATAGTATTTTTGTAAAATATGATATATTTGGGTGGTATATATGGATGTAGAAAGCAATGTTTAGTTATTAGCATATGTAAATACAATGAAATTGGGTGGTATGTATTATAACATTCATCAAAAAGTTGTACAGTTGCATTATCCTAGTTGAACTAAGCGCAATGTGTTAAATGTGGAGACCTATTCCCAATCTAGTCCGCCAGTTCCCACCCCCGATCGCGAAAGATCGCGACCCCGCTCCCGCTCCCGATCCTGAAAGGCTGCGACCCAAACTCCCGTTCCCGCCTGGCGTCGATTCACGAACAACACCAACCACTTCCGCCTTCCTCTACCGCGAAGCGAAGCATCCCTTCGCTCCCTGTTGTTTCGCAATAAAAGGAGCGGCTCTCCTTCTGATATAGTTTACCACATGGCCTTTTTGGTGTTCTTCTTCAAGTTTCCTCAGGATTGAGGAAGAGAAGTGCAAGCAATGGTTCATTGCGGCAGAAGGAAGATGAAAGAAGAAGAAGAAGAATGTTCTCCCTTGGCTTCTTCTTGGTGTCTTGTGGCAGAAGAGAAATGAGTTTATTTCTCTTGTAAGTTTATCTTCTTTGGTGTATCTCGGTGTAGAGAGAGAAGAAGAGAGAGCAAGGAAGTGAGAGATCCCTCTTGTGAGTGATCGACATGTATAAATTCCTCAAGTAGTAAAATCCTCTGCAACTCCATGGACGTAAGCATTTTGTCGAATCACGTAAATATGTGTTTCGCTGTGTTACTGTTTTATGGTGTGATTTTTTTCATTTTATTCTTTGCTTTGTCATCGATCGTTCTCCTATCTTATTTCTATATTTATACCAGAATAACTAGTATAAATCACAACAACAGGTATCAGATATTTGTTCGGATTTGAGGAAGAATGATGGTTGCAAATGAAGTGAAGGTTTTAGGGATCGAGAAATTTGATGTCACTAATTTTGGTTATTGGATGATGCAGATAGAGGACGACCTCTATGGAAAGAAACCTCATCTTCAGTTATTGAGGAAAATATCTGAAATGATGGATTAGGCTGAATGAAATTTGTTGGATTGACAAGTTATGAGGGTTATTCGATTGACCCTTAGATCCATTGCACACAAAACCATCAAGGAAAGGATGACTGCAAATCTCGTGACAGCCTTATTATGCATGTATGAAAAACCATCAGCGAATAACAAGATATACTTGATGAATAAATTATTCAACTTGAAGATGGAGGAAGGTGTTTCTGTTGCTCAACACCTGAATGATTTCAATACTATCACAAATCAATTGTCAACTGTTAAAATTGATTTTGATGATGAGATACGTGCGCTGATATTATTGGCATCATTGTCAAATAGATGAGAAGCAACGAGGATGGCAATTAGCAGTTCTGCAGATAAATATAAATTGAAATTTGATGATATTTGTGATTTGATTTTAGGTGAGGAAGTGCTCAGGAAAGATTCTGGTGAGATCTCAGGTTCGAGTTCAGCACTGAATGTTGATTTTAGAGGGAGATGATAGGACAAAAATGCAAATAGATGGAAATCAAAATCAAAGTCTGATCAACAGACAACCTGCTAGAATGTGGCAAGGTTGGCCACATAAAGAGGAACTGCAGGAATTCCAAGAAGATGGAGAATGATAGCGTAAATATGGTATCTGAAGAAGTACATGATGTATTATTGCTGACAGTTCATAGATCTGTTGATGATGGAAGTAAAGAAGAGAGTGGGTTCGGGACACCCTTTTTCTATTGTTCCACAGACAGGTAGCGGAGAACCATAAAATTATAAGGAAATTTTGCAAGATGAAATTTTGAGCAAGTGGGAGTTAACAGAACTTTCACCATGGAAGAAAAAATTACATAACAAGTAGGTGTATCGCGTGAACATTGAGTTCGATGATAGTAAGAGGTACAAGGCTAGACTTGTTGGAAAAGAATTTCAGCAGAGGCAGGATATTGCACATGCAGTGGGAGTTGTAAGCAGAGACAAGAGTAACCTAGGAAATAGTTTGGAGGTGCAAGACTATGAGGACCCTGCTGATATGTTGACTAAGGGTGCTACTCTTGAGAAACTGTAGTTGCATAACTTCAGTTGGTCTTCTGGTGTGAAGACAAGGGCTTTGAGTTGCAGAAGAGGATGATTCATGTTTGAAGAAAAGGGCGACGCTGCCACTGGAGGGGATCAGTTTGAGGAAGGAGATGTTGTAGCATGTGTATCGATCTTCAAGTGGAAGATTTGTTAAATGTGGAGACTTGTTCTCAATCTTGTCCTCCAGTTCCCACTCCTGATGGCGAAACATTGCGACCCCGCTACTGATCCTGAGAGGTCGCGACCCCAACTTTCATCCCCGCCTGACGTCGATTCGCGAACAGCACCAACCGCTCCCGACTTCCTCTGCCACGAAACGAAGCATCGCTTCGCTCCCTGCTGTTTTGCGATAAAAGGAGCGGCTTTCCTTATGATTTAGTTTAGTACACGACCTTTTTCGGGTTTCCTCGAGATTGAGAAAGAGAAGTGCAAACAGTAGTTTCTTGCGGCAGAGGAAAGAAAAAATAAGAAGAAGAATATTGTTCTCCTTTGGCTTCTTCTTTGTGGTTTGTGGCTGAAGAAAAATTGGGTTTATTTCTCTTGTAAGTTTATCTTTTTCGGTGTATCTCGGTGTAGAGAGAGAAGAAGAGAGAGCAAGGAATCGAGAGATCTCTCTCGTAAGTCGAGACGATCGACTGGTGTAAATTCCTCAAGTAGTAAAATCTTTTTCAACTCTATAGACATAGACAATTTGCCGAACCACGTAAATCTGTGTGTTCCGCTGTGTTAGTGTTTTCTGATGTGAATTTTCTCGTTCTATTTTTCGTTTCGTTTTCGATTGTTTTCCTATCTTATTTTTATATATATACAACAACAACTGTTATATATCACAACACAATGTATATTTGTTCAACTATGAGTGATTGGATCATGTTCCTAATCAAGGAAAATGANGAACCGGTTGAATTTCCGATAGATTTTTTCAGTCGGTTTTGTAGCTGTTGAAATCTTGATGAGAGCTATTAGCGGCTGAATATACTGTTGTAATTTCAATCGCAATAGCTTGACGTCTGAAAAACCGGCTGATGCTAATGAGAAATCAGTTGATGGCTTTTTAAACCTAGCCCACACCTACAAAGCTCTCATTTACTTTTCTTTTTTATTTCACGTGGGACTCCAATGACGCTCGTGACTGCTTCTCCTCTCCGGCCATGCTCACGGCTATTTCTCCTCTCCCGCAATTCTCTTGAAAAAATGTTCGGTTTCAGCCAACAATGATTTTTAATTTCTTTCCCGATTTTCTTTCGTATTTGTTTGACGATGTTTTTTCAGTGGTTATGGCGGTGAGTTTTGACTGTGTTGTGATCTTTGATTTACATACAAAATTTTTTCGGAAAGAAATAAATAAATAAATTGGAGGATTAATTACATACATACCACTTAATTTCTTTTCACATTAATTAGGCCACCTCACTTATGCATGAAATGTTGTATTTCACTTTATTAAAGTTAAAGTATAGTATTTTTGTAAAATATGATATATTTGGGCGGTATATATGGATGTAGAAAGCAATGTTTAGTTATTAACATATGTGAATACAATGAAATTGGGTGGTATGTATTATAACATTCATCAAAAAGTTGTACAGTTGCATTATCCTAGTTGAACAGAGCACAATGTGTTAAATGTGGAGACCTATTCCCAATCTCGTCCGCCAGTTCCCACCCCTAACCGCGAAAAATCGCGACTCCGCTCATGCTCCCGATCCCGATCCCAAAAAGATTGCGACCCCAACTGCGTTCCCGCCTGGCGTCGATTCACGAACAGCGCCAACTGCTCTCGCCTTCCTCTGCCGCTTCGTGGCATCCCTTCGCTCTCTGCTGTTTCGCGATAAAAGGAGCGGCTCTCCTTCTGATTTAGTTTATCACACGGCATTTTTGGTGTTCTTCTTCGAGTTTTCTCGAAATTGAGAAAGAGAAGTGCAAACAGTAATTCCTTGCGGCAGAAGGAAGATGAAAGAAGAAGAAGAAGAATGTTCTACATTGGCTTCTTCTTGGTGGCTTGTAACAGAAGAGAAATTGAGTTTATTTCTCTTGTAAGTTTATCTTCTTCGGTGTATCTCGGTGTAGAGAGGGAAGAAGAGAGAGCAAGAAAGTGAGAGACCCCTCTTGTAAGTTGAGACGATAGACTGATGTAAATTCCTCAAGTAATAAAATCCTTTTTAACTTCGTGGATGTAGGCAATTTGTCGAACCACATAAATCTGTGTGTTCCGCTGTGTTAGTGTTTCATGGTGTGAATTTTCTCATTCTATTTTTCGCCTCATCATCGATTTATTTTTATATATATACGACAACAAGTACTATATATCACAACACAATGTATATTTGTTCAACTATGAGTGATTGGATCATGTTCCTAATCAAGGAAAATGATCAATAAACTCATATGATATCAGTGAAGTTTATTGCCTTCAACATTTTTTAAGTGCTATCAATCATTTGTTTAGAACACCTTTCAAAATGTTAATTAAATTTAATGGTGTTCATGTCACAAAATGATTTTGGGCGGCCTAGAGACCCAAATATATTAATTTAGTTTTTTTTTCTCATGATGAAAAAATTTTATTCATCACATAAATTAAATTTTTTTTTTAAAACAAAAAGTATTGTGCAATTTGATCTTATTCCACATGCCTGCTGTGAATATTTGAAATGCACAATTTGATGTATTTAAAATGTCAAATGATTACTTTATAGAAGATAGTTAGTGCAAGAATACATTTCAGTATAGATTGTTCAAGAATCATAAGACAGTATTAACAATTTCATTGAATTTTGATATAGCTTTACTTGTAAAATTTTGAAAATAGAGTTCTATGTAGCCCANCCTCATGATGAAAAAATTTTATTCATCACAGAAATTTTTCTTTTTTAAAAAACAAAAAGTATTGTGCAATTTGATCTTTTTCCACATGCCTGCTGTGAATATTTGAAATACACAATTTGATGTATTTAAAATGTCAAATGATTACTTTCTAAAAGATAGTTAGTGCAAGAATGCATTTCAGTATAGATTGTTCAAGAATCATAAGGCAATATTAACAATTTCATTGAATTTTGATATAGCTTTACTTAAAAATTTTTGAAAATAGAGTTCTATGTAGCCCACCTTACTGTTGTGGTTAGGTGCAGTATTGGGATCAGGGGAGAGCTGAGGGGGTCATTTGCTGCCACTAAATTCTTAATAAACTTTTTAGTGTCGTATAATATATGATTAAGAATCTGGTTCCCAAACATTAAAATACTTAATAATAATTTAATACTAATTATATTTTTAAAATAACAATAATTTTTAAAAACTAATAAGGAAATGAAAGTTTTTTAAACAAAGATATCACCCATCTCTTGATTTTTTTTATTTCGTCAGCTCACTTTAATTAGGTTCCGGTTCTATGAATGAGGTCGCTTTAGCTGCATCCATAAATTGGTGAGTATGTGATCTAAGAAGCCAAGGTTACAATCAAATTTGTTCAAACATATATAAACATAGTAAGAAAAAAAGAAAAAAGAAAAATGTTGGCGATGTTAATTATGGGGGATTGTGTTGGAAAGACAGGGCAGGGCGGTGAGTAGTTGCACGAAAAGGGAATGCGGTGTCGAATCCAGTTACATGTAGGTTAGTCTTCAAAAAGATGGAGCTCGGCTTTTCTTCATTTTCTGTCGGCAGCTTCTTCCTGCGCTTAAATACCCATTTCTTTTGCTTGCTTTCGTAACTAGTTGGCAAAATACACTTTCTGCGCAGGCAGCCTCTCTCTCTCTCTCTCTTAATACTCATCACCATTTGTATGGCTCAACAAAAAAGAAATAAAAAAAAGATCACAGTGAATTTCATAACTTCAAAATCTCTATATATAGCTCCCAATAGTTCTTCGGATTAACAAACTCCACAGGCATCTCAAACAGGGCTTCCCTCCTCTCTCATTCCTTAACTTCCTCCATCGCCTTCAACTCTTCATAGTTTTCTTGTCAAAGCGTTGTATCATTCTCTCATCTCTTTCTCACACTTTTGGATATAAATATCTTATATATTCTCTCCAAACTCAAACCATGAACCCTACTAAGCTCCTTTCGAGAAAGGTCACGTGCGGTTTGGATGGCCAAGACTCCAGCTACTTCCTGGGCTGGCAAGAGTACCAGAGAAACNGTTGTATCATTCTCACATCTCTTTCTCACACTTTTGGATATAAATATCGTATATATTCTCTCCAAACTCAAACCATGAACCCTACTAAGCTCCTGTCGAGAAAGGTCACGTGCGGTTTGGATGGCCAGGACTCCAGCTACTTCCTGGGCTGGCAAGAGTACCAGAGAAACCCTTATCACCCTATCACCAACCCCTCCGGGATCATTCAGATGGGACTGGCCGAGAATCAGGTATATACATAAATTCATATGTATATATATATATATATATCTAAATAACTCTCTCTCTAGATTTTTATAAAATACATAAAATTAAATTTATTTTGCTCCATGTACGTAGCTCTCCTTCGATCTNCTAAATAACTCTTTCTCTCTAGATTTTTATAAAATACATAAAATTAAATTTATTTTGCTCCATGTACGTAGCTCTCCTTCGATCTTCTGGAGACGTGGCTGGCTTCCCACCCTCACGCAACTGACTTCAAGATTAGCAACGGCAGTTCGTCACTCTTCCGGGAACTGGCTCTTTTCCAGGACTATCATGGTTTACCAGCTTTCAAATTTGTATGTCCATCCTCGCTTTTTTACAGAATCGAAGAACTCAGAAAAAGATGAATTAATAAATCTTTTATATTAAAAATTTATGCATCATAAAAAGATGATGACAAAAGTATACTAATTTATATAGTTAAAAAAATAAAAAATAAGTAGCTAGTGATGAAGCGTTCTAAGTGCATGCTCCTACATACTAATGGATGCAGGCACTAGCTGNATGAATTAATAAATCTTTTATATTTATGCATCATAATTTATATTATTTCTACGATAACATATATATATATATATATATATCAAAGATGATGACAAAAGTATACTAATTTATATAGTTAAAAAAATAAAAAAATAAGTAGCTATTGATGAAGCGTTCTAAGTGCATGCTCCTACATACTAATGGATGCAGGCACTAGCTGAGTTTATGAGCGAATTGAGGGGGAACAAAGTGAGCTTCAATCCAAACAAACTGGTCCTCACCGCCGGCGCCACCTCCGCAAACGAAACCCTGGTCTTCTGCCTCGCCAACCCCGGCGACGCATTCCTCCTCCCCACTCCATACTATCCAGGCTTCGACCGTGACCTCAAATGGCGAACCGGAGCCCAAATAATCCCAATCCGCTGCTCCAGCACCAACTCCTTCCGCCTCACCAAAACAGCTCTCGACAACGCCTACCGCCGAGCCACCAAACTCAAACTTCAAGTCAAGGGAATAGTCGTCNCTGGAGCCCAAATAATCCCAATCCGCTGCTCCAGCACCAATTCCTTCCGCCTCTCCAAAACAGCTCTCGACAACGCCTACCGCCGAGCCACCAAACTCAAACTTCAAGTCAAGGGAATAGTCGTCACAAACCCATCCAATCCTCTCGGCACAACCATAACTTCCATTGAGCTCCACACCCTTGTCGACTTTATTGAAGCTAACAACCTTCATCTCATCTGCGACGAAATCNATCACCAACCCATCCAACCCTCTCGGCACAACCATGACTTCCATTGAGCTCCACACCCTTGTCGACTTTATTGAAGCTAACAACCTTCATCTTATCTGCGACGAAATTTACTGCGGCACTAATTTCATCGCTCCTGCAGACTTCATCAGCATCAAACAAGTGCTCGTCAAACGCCCCCATCTCTCCAACCAAGTTCATATCGTTTACAGCTTATCCAAAGATCTCGGCCTCCCGGGATTNCGACGAAATCTACTGCGGCACTAATTTCATCGCTCCTGCAGACTTCATCAGCATCAAACAAGTGCTCGCCAAACGCCCCCATCTCTCCAACCAAGTTCATATCGTTTATAGCTTATCCAAAGATCTCGGCCTCCCGGGATTTCGCGTCGGCGCCATTTACTCCGACAACGATCTGGTCCTCCAAGCTGCCACCAAGATGTCGAGCTTTGGCCTCGTTTCTTCGCAGACTCAGCACCTTCTTGCCACGATGCTCGGAGATAAAGAGTTTACAAGAAACTACATTGTGGAGAATAAGAAGAGGCTTAGGGAGAGACATAACATGCTAGTCAATGGTCTTCGAACGAATGGTATAGAGTGTTTGGAGAGTAATGCAGGGTTGTTCTGTTGGGTTGATATGCGTCATTTGCTTACAAAAAATAGTTTTGATGGCGAAATGGAGCTTTGGAAGAAGATAGTTTACGATGTTGGGCTAAACATATCGCCCGGTTCATCTTGTCATTGTGCCGAACCTGGTTGGTTTAGGGTTTGTTTTGCAAACATGACGGAGGCTACGCTCGACATCGCCATACAGCGGCTTAGGAAGTTTGTGGAAAGCAGTGTTGTGATTAGGCGGCAAAGTAGGCTCGGATCGGCGGCGGCGATTGCTTGCAGGTGGGTTCGTCGTTTGTCAGCGGCGTCAGAGAGGAGTTTGGAGCAGCTCTCTCGCTAGCTGATCGCTGTGATTGATGGTTGCTCCATATATGTTAAATTCTCGAAGATTTTCTTTATGTTTTGCTTCTCTTTTTGAGGTCTTTTTTTGCTTCCTTAANGGGTTGCTCTATATATGTTAAATTCTCGAAGATTTTCTTTATGTTTTGCTTCTCTTTTTGAGGTCTTTTTTGCTTCCTCAAGTTTATCCTTTTTTTTCTTTTTCCTCCACTTTTTCATGGAGGAGAAAGGTGCCCTCATTTCCGTCCGATTGGGGTTTTGCAGTGGCTGGCATGCCCTGACTCCTATGTTCTTCTGTTTTGCGGTGGCTGGCATGCTCTGACTCCTATGTTCTTCTGTAAAANCTTATCCTTTTTTTCTTTTTCCTCCACTTTTTCATGGAGGAGAAAGGTGCCCTCATTTCCGTCCGATTGGGGTTTTGCAGTGGCTGGCATGCTCTGACTCCTATGTTCTTCTGTAAATTATTGTTGCTTTTCAAGCATTTAAATTTCCAACAATTTTTGTTTTCGGCAAAGTTTAAACTTTTAGATTTTTNTTAGGCTCCGATCGGCGGCGGCGATTGCTTGCAGGTGGGTTCGTCGTTTGTCAGCAACATCAGATAGAAGTTTAGAGAGGAGTTTGGAGCAGCTCTCTCGCTAGCTGATCGCTGTGATTGATGGTTGCTCTATATATATGTTAAATTCTCGAAGATTTTCTTTATGTTTTGCTTCTCTTTTTGAGGTCTTTTTTTGCTTCCTTAAGTTTATCCTTTTTTTTTTTTCTTTTTCCTCTACTTTTTCATGGAGGAGAAAGGTGCCCTCATTTCCGTCCGATTGGGGTTTTGCAGTGGCTGCCATGCCCTGACTCCTATGTTCTTCTGTTTTGCGGTGGCTGGCATGCTCTGACTCCTATGTTCTTCTGTAAAATATTGTTGCTTTTCAAGCATTTAAATTTCCAACAATTTTTGTTTTCGGCAAAGTTTAAACTTTTAGATTTTTATCTGCCAGCATTGCTTCACAAACCAACCGTCAAAATATACTATAAATTTTCAACATATACAATATATATATATATATATATATATATATATATATATATATATATATATATATATATATATATATNCTTTTTCCTTTCAAGAAGGTGCAAACCAATTGGGATCACTCGAGACAATTTTTTTACGAACGATATTTTAAATGGATGTTTTATAGTTCTCTTTTTTTATTTTGGCTGTTGATCTCAACTCCAAATGAACCTAAGTCCAAGCGAATATGGGTATTGTTATCCATGGGAATGAAAATTGCAATAGTAGTTTATTTATTTAGTTTTTCATTTTTATGGATGTGTTAGTATTTGGTTACAATCAGAGAAGGATGCAAGCAAGATTGCAATATTGAAGGCTTTAGTAATAATAAAGAAAAGACAGAAAGAGGAGAGTTGTTAGCACTGAAGTTTGCTGGATTTAGCAATATATAATGATGAAAGCTGCAGCTATGAGAATGCAATGAAAGGCAAAGCATATGGCTCTGATNATTTTTCCTTTCAAGAAGGTGCAAACCAATTGGGATCACTCGAGACAATTTTTTACGAACGATATTTTAAATGGATGTTTTATAGTTCTCTTTTTTGATTTTGGCTGTTGATCTCAACTCCAAATGAACCTAAGTCCAAGTGAATATGGGTATTGTTATCCATGGGAATGAAAATTGCAATAGTAGTTTATTTATTTAGTTTTTCATTTTTATGAATGTGTTAGTATTTGGTTACAATCAGAGAAGGATGCAAGCAAGATTGCAATAATGAAGGCTTTAGTAATAATAAAAAAAGGCAGAAAGAGGAGAGTTGTTAGCACTGAAGTTTGCTGGATTTAGCAATATATAATGATGAAAGCTGCAGCTATGAGAATGCAATGAAAGGCAAAGCATATGGCTCTGATATCATGAAAAGAATTGAAGAAAATTTGTTAAAATTTTTATTTCATTATTTTGTTGAATTTACATAAGTCTAGGAGAAGTGATGCTAGAATGATATATAATTTTGAAAGATTTCCATACATATTGTTGGGTATGATGATGGAAATGTCCCTATATTTGTATTAGGGCTTTGATCCATTAGAATCAAAACCACATTCTGCAAAATAAGATTGTACTGATTCAATAAAACTGGAACAAAATATTTGAATGGAAGTACAACAAAGTAATTCCAGAAAGAATGCACCAGAACTTAACGTGAAAAAACCACGAAGTCACGCCACCTAGAAATTCTTACTATGGAAATTGAGAAATGATAATACACAGAGCAATGAACTTATAGTTCTCCATGTCACAAGAGAAATGCACTATGAAGTTTTCTTCTCCGACTCTTTTCTCCTTCACGAGAACCTCTGTCGAAGAAATGCAAGCGCAGTCTCCTCTTAGTCGCTCGTAATCAAGAATTTAAGAATTGTTTGGGCCCAACGGTCCAGGAGCATGGACACACTGCATATCCACATAATTTTTTTGCCTGCTCGGGACGAATCCTGGAATTAGTGTGGGTGAGCCGGAAAGTGGCTTGAGGGCACTGCAGACTCTGGTGTGGGTGTGCTCATATGGACGTTGGGCATGTTCATATGGATGCAGAGCGTCGCGTGTTCGACCTGCAAGCGCAGGCGTTTCATCTAGGTGCCAGTGCGCTGCACTTGAAAGCTTCCTTCTGCTGTGTGCTGCTTGCTGCGGTTGTGGATGGTCTTCCAAGCTCCACACCTCAACACATACCACTCAATTCCTATGCATTTACATATCTAACCCTTTTTCACTTTTTACAAGTTAGGATAGTGGAAATTTTAATGTGATATGAAAGATTTGGGTGATATAAATGTAAAGAGTGAAGTTTAGATGTTATATATGTAAATACATAAGAATTGAATGGTCTGTATGTAAATGGCCCATGTATTCTCATATTAAGGAACCTGATATTTTATGCTTTCCTGCATCCTAACTGTTTCTTTTGCAGTTCAATTGTCAATTCATTAATTGCACTCCTTTTGCATTACCTGACCCATAAACTATTCGTCCTACAAAATTGTTACCCTTGTTTTACGCTGGAAAAATGATGAGCTGAAGACGATCCTTTTTTCATTCAATTGCAGCTATTAAAATCACTGCAACAATAATTTTTTCTAGTCTTCCATGTGTGTAAATGCCATTATTTTTTAAATTCTTTGTTATTAATAATTTTAATTGTTGTTATTTTTTATATTTTTTTTTATTTGCAGCAATTTTAATCCCTGCAAATCCCAAAATTGATACAGCGCCAACAAATCAAAAACTTCATTATATCTGACAACATATAGCACGTTGCATGAATTATTCTGATGAGTCACTTCATAAAAAATTTAAATTGCTTGCTACATCAAAAATTTTTAGAAAAAAACACATTAGATTGTTGCCCTTGTTATTTCTGAACCACTAACTGGTGGTTAATAATAAATTTGTGGCTTCTTTTTTTGCATTGCTTAATCTTTTTCTTCTTTATTATGGTATATTTAGATAGGTTGTTACTAATATAGCCATTGGATCTTGGGCTTTATTTTGGAAATAAGCTAATATTGTGAAGTAAAATTTCATATTAACATATTAAAAAGTTAAGTTATAGATTTTTCTTTCTGACACATCACAAGCAGCCATCGATACCCATGAAGCAATTGTGCGGGGTCACGAGCTAAGCTCATTTACCATGTCAATCTTTTCAGAAATGCTTTGGTGATATCTTCAACATGTCCATATTCCCAAAATTATAATATTAAGCTGCTCTTCTAATTCGTCCATTTTTTTTCTACACATGTATGGGCCTAAGGGCAAATATAGGGGGAGTTAGTAAAATTTGTTTATAGAATTGCAGATAAAATTAATCTACTATTATAAAATTATATTTATTCATGAAAACAATTGCTTTTTATTAGAATCTCTATAGCACATTCTTCTTGGGGAAGAAGATTTGCACCCGCACTATATGAAAGACCATATGATGTTCAAATTATTGGGCATGTTATTTCTTAGGTGAAAGACGCACCCACTCAACATTTACCCCATTGAATGATACTCTTTGATTATATTCTTTCAATGAAAAAATGATGCATCCATGTAATATTAGAGCTAAACATGCTTTATGAGTGCCAAGTTCATCAATTTATTATTATTAACACATATTAAGTTGTTTATTAAGATTCCGTTCTTGCATTATTCATAACACGTCATAGAAAACTCTTTTAAAGTCCTAGAATATAATTCCACGGATACTATGGTTCTTCTACTTCTTTATTTTTAAGGCTACTAGATGTAGTTGATTCTTATCATCATTATTTGTATGTTGTTGCATTATCATCGGCACATTTTTGTTATAACTTTCATTCTCATATGTTATATCTAGTTGAAATGAATAATGTTGAATATGTAGCAATTATATTTCGATGAGATCAACTATTTAAATGTATTAAAAGTGATTATTAAACTTACATTTTAATGCCATTTTATATATTTTTGAAGATGATGCATGTGAACATTAGATCACATGATTATCATATTATTTCACTGTATCTAATTGGCTACCAACAAAAAAAAAAAAAATTGCAAAGAATGAGTACTAGTAGACTCACCAAATTATAAGGAGCGATTTAGTTTTACGATGTCTTGCATTTGCCAACCACAAATTGCATTCTTAAGGACTTGGCTTTGAGTTTACATTGTTGTGCTTGATTCATCAACTCTGAAGAACAGAGTTCTTTAAAGTAGGGAGGGTTGGTATACCACATCAAAATATTCATATCAAATGAGTGACTTAAACATTTAATTTATGTTTTTTTAGTAGAGAATCTTTCCTATATGTATTGTATTCGGCATTTAATCTTGAAGTTGGAAACTTTAAGATCAGATACCATCTCTTATTCCGGTGGTGAGAAACAAGGTATTTGTATTGTTTGTTTATTTATGTTGGGGTGTTAATCATCTTATGAAAGCTCACATCCTTGTTAAACATTTCTGATTCATCTCCAAAATCAAAATATTGGACTAGCCTTCTAATTATAGATGTCCATCGTCGAGAATTTTTTTGACTCGTCTCATTCGATATCTAGTGACTTGGCATCATCAACAACAATACTTAATAAATTAGAACTACTCAAATAGGAAAAATTATTGCGTCTGGAGTCTAGATGCAGAACTTTGTCCGGACAACAGACGCATACACCGATTGCCGGGAAAAAAAAAAATTCTCACTCGCTCAATGTATAGCGTCTTTTATCCGGATGCAGGCGCAATAATTTCTCCTCAAATAAAACAATTTTCTCTATCAAATAAGTGCTTAACACTTAAAAATGATTCTCAAGGGCTCCAAAATTCATTCACATATATGTTGAATGGNATGATTTTTTTTTTATATAATTTCACAACTCTAATTATATATGTCCATCGTCAAGAATTTTTTTGACTCGTCTCAATCAATATCTAGTGACTTGGCATCATCAACAACAATACTTAGTAAATTAGAACTACTCAAATAAGAAAAATTGTTGTGTTCGGAGTCTAGACGCAGAACTTTGTCTGGACAACAGACGCATACACCGATCGCTGGGAAGAAAAAAAAATTCTCACTCGCTCAGTGTATAGCATCTTTTATCCGGATGCAGGCACAATACTTTCTCCTCAAATAAAACAATTTTCTCCATCAAATAAGTGCTTAACACTTAAAAATGATTCTCAAGGGCTCCAAAATTCATTCACATATATGTTGAATGGAGAGAGATTCACGTTCAATAATCTGGTAATTATAAGTGTTTCCACATTATTAAAATATTTCGCGGATGCAAGGCTGGATTTGAATAATTATGTTGTTGATGTGATGGATGTAGCTAATAGCTAATACGAAGCCAACCATGTTTTGCAATGATGAAAGATATGGGCTAGAGNGCTAATTATATTTTTAAAATAACGATAATTTTTAAAAAATAATAAGGAAATGAAAGTTTTTTAAACAAAGTTATCACCCAGCTCTTGATTTTTTTTTATTTCGTCAGCTCACTTTAATTAGGTTCCGGTTCTATGAATGTGGTCGCTTTAGCTGCATCCATAAATTGGTGAGTGTGTGATCTAAGAAGCCAAGGTTACAATCAAATTTGTTCAAACATATATAAACATAGTAAAAAAGAAAAGAAAAATCTTGGTTATGGGGGATTGTGCTGAAAAGACAGGGCAGGGCGGTGACTAGTTGGACGAAAAGGGAATGCGGTGTCGAATCCAGTTACATGTAGGTTAGGCTTCAAAAAGATGGGGCTCGGCTTTTCTTCAGTTTCTGTCGGCAGCTTCTTCCTGCGCTTAAATACCCCTTTCTTTTGCTTGCTTTCGTAACTAGTTGGCAAAATACACTTTCTGCGCAGGCAGCCTCTCTCTCTCTCTCTCCCTCTCTTAATACTCATCACCATTTCTATGGCTCAACAAAAAAGAAATAAAAAAAGATCACAGTGAATTTCATAACTTCAAAATCTCTATATATAGCTCCCAATAGTTCTTCCGATTAACAAACTCCACAGGCATCTCAAACAGGGCTTCCCTCCTCTCTCATTCCTTAACTTCCTCCATCGCCTTCAACTCTTCATAGTTTTCTTGTCAAAGCGTTGTATCATTCTCTCATCTCTTTCTCACACTTTTGGATATAAATATCTTATATATTCTCTCCAAACTCAAACCATGAACCCTACTAAGCTCCTTTCGAGAAAGGTCACGTGCGGTTTGGATGGCCAAGACTCCAGCTACTTCCTGGGCTGGCAAGAGTACCAGAGAAACCCTTATCANAATTAATGTAAAAATTAAAGTTTAGGTGTTAGACATGTAAATACATAGGAAATGATGTGTATGTAAATCATCCTAGAATTTAATTACAGGAAAAAATTAAAGTTTATCATATAAACAACATTTTATTAAAATAAATGAAGGCTTGATATTGAAATTAAATTGANTAAGTTTTGGTGTTAGACATGTAAATACATAGGAAATGATGTGTATGTAAATCTTCCTAGAATTTAATTACAGGAAAAATTAAAGTTTATCATATAAACAACATTTTATTAAAATAAATGAAGGCTTGATATTGAAATTAAATTGATATTATATATTTAAGATATGCAAATTTATAATGTCTGTCTATAATCAAATCTTAGTTTATTCATAATCGAATTGTTTAAATCAAACGAAATTGTTTGGTTTTAACAAAATTTTGATTGGTTTGGTCTTTGGATTTAAGATTTCAGCTACAATCGGTTTGACTAATTTGCAAACTGATCCATCCGAAAGCTCACCCCTNGACGAAATTGTTTGGTTTTAACAAAACTTTGATTGGTTTGGCCTTTGGATTTAAGATTTCAGCTACAATCGGTTTGACTAATTTGCAAACTGATCCATCCGAAAGCTCACCCCTAATTGCTAACAATAAAAATACTCTAACAACCGGTTGAATTTCCGATTGATTTTTTCAGTCGGTTTTGTAGCTATTGAAATCTTGATGAGAGCTATTAGCGGCTGGATATACTGTTGTAATTTCAATCGCAATGGCTTAAAGTCTGAAAAACCGGCTGATGTTAATGAGAAATCAGTTGATGGCTTTTTAAACCTAGCCCACACCTACAAAGCTCTCATTTACTTTTCTTTTTATTTCACGTGGGACTCCACTGACGCTGGTGACTGCTTCTCCTCTCCGGCCATGCTCACGGCTATTTCTCCTCTCCGGCCATGCTCACGGCTATTTCTCCTCTCCCGCAATTCTCTTGAAAAAATGTTCGGTTTCAGCCAACAATGATTTTTAATTTCTTTCCCGATTTTCTTTCGTATTTGTTTGACGATGTTTTTTCAGTGGTTATGGCGGTGAGTTTTGACTATGTTGTGATCTTTGATTTACATACAAATTTTTTTCGGAAATAAATAAATAAATAAATTGGAGGATTAATTACATACATACCACTTAATTTCTTTTCACATTAATTAGGCCACCTCACCTATGCATGAAATGTTGTATTTCACTTTATAAAAGTTAAAGTATAGTATTTTTGTAAAATATGATATATTTGGGCGGTATATATGGGTGTAGAAAGCAATGTTTAGTTATTAACATATGTAAATACAATGACATTGCGTGGTATGTATTATAACATTCATCAAAAAGTTGTATCGTAGCATTATCCTAGTTGAACTAGCACAATGTGTTAAATGTGGAGACCTATTCCCAATCTCGTCCGCCAGTTCCCATCCCCGATCGCGAAACATCGCGACTCCGCTCCCGCTCCTGATCCCGAAAGGTTGCGACCCCAACTCCCATTCTCGCCTGGCATCGATTCACGAAGAGCGTCAACTGCTCCCCCCTTCCTCTGCCGCGAAGCAAAGCATCCCTTCGCTCCTTGATGTTTCGCGATAAAAGGAGCGGCTCTCCTTCTGATTTAGTTTACCACAAGGCCTTTTTGGTGTTCTTCTTCGAGTTTCCTCGGGATTGAGGAAGAGAAGTGCAAGCAATAGTTTTTTGCGGCAGAAGGAAGATGAAAGAAGAAGGAGAATGTTCTCCATTGGCTTATTCTTGGTGGCTTGTGGCAGAAGAGAAATTGGGTTTATTTCTCTTGTAAGTTTATCTTCTTCGGTGTATCTCGGTGTAGAGAAAAGAAGAGAGAGCAAGGAAGCGAGAGATCCCTCTTGTGAGTGATCGACTGGTGTAAATTCCTCAAGTAGTAAAATCCTCTGCAACTCTATGGACGTAGGCAATTTGTCGAACCACGTAAATCTATGTATTCCGTTGTGTTACTGTTTTTTGGTGTGAATTTTCTCGTTCTATTTTTTGCTTCGTCATCGATCGTTCTCCTATCTTATTTCTATATATATACCACAACAACTGGTATCAGAGATTTGTTCGGATATGAGGAATAATGATGGTTGCAATGAAGTGAAGGTTTCAAGGATCGAGAAATTTGATAGCACGGATTTTGTTTATTGGAGGATGCAGATAAAGGACGTCCTCTATGGGAAAAAATTTCATATTTAGTTATTGGGGAAAAGAACTAAAATGATGGATTAGGCTGAATGAAATTTGTTGGATCGATAAGTTATGAGGGTTATTCAATTGACATTGTTGAGGTCCATTGCACACAATGTCGTCAAGGAAAGGATGACTGCAAATATCGTGACAGCCTTATCAGGTTTGTATGAAAAGTTATCAGCGAATAACAAGGTGTACTTGATGAATAAGTTATTCAACTTGAAGATGGCGGAAGGTGTTTCTGTTGCTCAACACCTGAATGATTTCAATAATATCACAAATTAATTACCGACTGTTGAAATTGATTTTGATGATGAGATACGTGTGATGATATTGTTGGCATCATTGCCAAATAGATGGGAAGCAATGATGAAGGCAATTAGCAACTCTGCAGGTAAATATAAATTGAAATTTGATGATATTTGTGATTTGATTTTGGGTGAGGAAGTGTGCAGGAAAGATTATGGTGAGATCTCGTGTTCAAGTTCAGCACTGAATGTGAATTTTAGAGGGAGAAGACGGGACAGAAACTCAAATAGATGGAGATCAAAATCAAAGTTTGGTCAAAGGCAACCTGCTAGAATTGTGGCAAGACTGGCCACATAAAAAGGAACTGCAGGAATTCCAAGAATATGGAGAATGATAGCGTAAATGTGGTATCTGAAGAAGAACAGGATGCACTATTGCTGGCAGTTCATACTTCTATTGATGATGGAAGTGAAGAGGAGAGTGGGTCCGGGGCACTCATTCCTATTGTTCCACAGACAGATGGTGGAGAACCACAGAACTATGAGAAAATTTTGCAAGATGAAAGTTCGAGCAAGTGAGAGCTGACAGAACTTCCACCAGGAAAGAAGAAATTACATAACAAGTAGGTGTACCAGATGAACACTGAGTTCGATGACAGTAAAAGTTACAAGGCTATACTTGTTGGAAAAGGCTTTCAGCAGAGACAGGATATTGCCCATGCAGTGGGAGTTGTAAGTAGAGACAAGAGTAATCTAGGAAATAGTTTGGAGGTGCAAAGCTATGAGGACCCTGCTGATATGTTGACTAGGGGTGCTACTCTTAAGAAACTGAAGTTGTACACAACTTTAGTTGGTCTTCTGGTGTGAAGACAAGGGCTTTGAGTTGCAGAGGAGGATGATTCATGTTTGAAGAAAAGGGTGACGCCATCACTGGAGGGGACCAGTTTGAGGAAGGAGATGTTGTAGCCTGTGTATCGATCTCCAAGTTGAAGATTTGTCAAATGTGGAGACCTATTCCCATTCTCGTCCGCCAGTTCCCACTCCCAATCGTGAAACACCGCGACCCCGCTCTCGCTCCCGATCCTGAGAGGTCGCAACCCCAACTTCTGTTCCTGCCTGAGGTCGATTCGCGAACAGCACCAATCGCTCCCAACTTCCTCTGCCGCGAAATGAAGCATCCCTTCGCTCCCTGTTGTTTCGCGATAAAAGGAGCGGCTCTTCTTCTGATTTAGTTTAGCACACGACCTTTTTAGTGTTCTTTTTCGGGTTTCCTTGGGATTGAGGAAGAGAAGTGCAAGCAGTTGTTTCTTGCGGCAAAGGGAAGAAAAAATAAGAAGAAGAATATTGTTCTCCCTTGGCTTCTTTTTGGTGGTTCGTGGCAGAAGAAAAATTGAGTTTATTTCTCTAGTAAGTTTATCTTCTTCGGTGTATCTCGGTGTGTAGAGAGAAGAAGAGAGAGCAAGGAAGTAAGAGATCCCTCTTGTAAGTCGAGACGATCGACTGATGTAAATTCCTCAAGTAGTAAAATCATTTTCAACTCCGTGGACGTAGGCAATTTGCCGAACAACGTAAATCTGTGTGTTCCGCTGTGTTAGTGTTTTCTGGTGTAAATTTTCTCGTTCTATTTTTCGCTTCGGCGTCGATTGTTCTCCTATCTTATATATATATATATATATATATATATATATATATATATATATATATATATATATATATATATANAGCATACAGAATCAGTAATACTATTGGATCTTAATTTTTTAGTTGTCAACACACCCCAGAGTTAGAGGCGAGTGAATAAAAGAATTTTTGTAGGAAAAATCAATGGAGAAAAGTCTCGAGTTTTAATCTTGTACTCATAGAGGTATGTTTTATAAAATTACAGAAATAAGGGAAAGAATATGATAATTTTTTTAATGTGACAATGTTCTATTTGATTATATAGATTTTATGTCAAATTTATATTAAAATTTGAATTTCATCAATGACTGTAATTGAGTTGGCTGGCTAGAAGTTCATGTGGGGTATCCTACGACATTGGCTGTTGGAATGATTTACGCCTTATATTCAGCGGGTTTTGTTGTTGTCGAGTGGAAACCATCGCCAAAGCTTGAACCAATCTCGAGATTGGAGATACGACTTTCAATTATCAGTTGATTGCTTACCTAGAGGAGAGACTCTTTCATTTTAGTCTTTCATTTTGTTTAAGATACGTGTTAATATTTTTTTATTTATACATATACTAATTAAAACAATTTGACTGCAATATAATTAGATAAATATTCTGATATGTTTCCTAAAAATGACAATAAACAAGTGATAATTTCGCTAGGTTTGTAACTGATGTCTCCTGCTAAAGACCCAGAAAAGCCCTCAAGTCAATGATGAAGTCAGCGTAATTATAACATTTAAAGGTGATCATAGATATGTACAATAATTAAAGCATAGAAGGAGGAGGTTTGTCGGCGAGGAAAGCGGCCGTCGGCAGTAAAAAGGTGACAACGCCGCTGCGGCGATAACTTCCTGCGACCGACTTTTTGTTCGATTAATGAAAATGTCTCTCGTAAGCAACATTCCAACACTAGCTCTTTTTTCCCAACCAAACACCGAAACAGCCTATCAAACCTTCTCTTACCCAGTTTTATTTTATTTTATTTTATTTTTTGTTCTTGCCAAATTTAAAAAATATTTTATCCGCTCAAATAAACTCAACATGGATCGATCAAATAAGAAATAAATTTATTCTGTATTTTTCGGCTCTGCGCATTTAAACTTTCTAGTAGTTTTTATTCGTTCATTCGATGTTAATTTTTGAAAAATTAAAATGATGTGTTTTTTCTGATAAAAAGCAGTTTGAAAATTTACCTCAAAAATATTATTGAAAAGAAAGTTTAGAAAAACATGTGCTGAGAAAGTACCAAAATAATTGATTGTGGTGTCAGAAGGTTCGCAATAATAGAGTGATTATTTATCATCCTAATATTACATGAAAATTTGATAATAAAAGAAAAATAAACAGGATAGAAAAATTTGGGAAGAAAAAAAACCATTGGGCATGCCCCAATTGAAATGATCCATTACATCACTCTTCTCATGAATTACAGAAGATGAAGTTATAAATATGATTATTGTAAATGAACATAGGTAATTAATTGATAATAGCTACAATTTAACTATAATGAATGTTGTTCTTGATGATAAAATAGAGAAGGTGGCCAAAGTCTTCTAAATTTTAGTTGAAAGTCATAGTAGTAGTTGATAATGTGAGTCGCAGATAGTTTCTTCACAAGCGACGGTTGGCCACAGAGGCCTTAGTAGAAAGCTGCAGAAACTGTGAGCCACGTAGGCTGCACTTGGTCACATAGATCATAGTTAGGGTTGTCAAATTGGCTTGTCATTTTCAAACAACTCGTGTTAGCTCTTTGAGTAGCTCGTGATCAGCTCGTTTGTTAAGCCTAACAAGCCAAACTCGAATAATTTTTTTAAGCTTGAAATGTAAGTTAGTTGAACACGAACAAACATTTATTCATTTATTCATTTATGTCCGTCTCAATCTGGCTCGAATATATATATTCAAGAAATTAAATGTTATAAATTATAATTAATTAAGATTTTAAATAAATCATTTTTTAAATAATTAAATCCTATAATATAATAGTTTAAAAATAATAATAATATATTAGTAATAGTTATATAAATATTATATATTTATATAATATAATTAATATAATACATTATACATTAAAAAAAAAACCTTACCCGACCTCCCCTTCCTTTTCTCTCAAAATCGTGAAAGACATTTGACCGCCTCCTTAGGCTCACCTCCTCCTCCTCCTCCTCCCAAACTTGTGAAAGGCTTTCAACCGAGAGAGCTTAGAGTTTGTCTTTTTTGTTTGTTCTCTAATCTCTACTTCTGTTTGTCTTCGATAAAGCTCTTTGTCTTCGATGTTGACTCAATTACTCGGTATTCTTGCTTTGTAATTGCTTGTTATTCATGCTTGGTTGCTTGTAAGGCTATCGAGGTGTTATCTTAGAGCATCTCTTCTTCAGTATTTCATAATTTTCTTCATGTTCTCTTTACTTGAATTTTTTAAATCTGTTAGATTTATTTAGATTTTTTTAGTGAAACCTAGTTTTTAAATTTTTGGGAGTGAAATCTAACTTATTGCCTCTACATCTTTTTTATTTATGGTTGAGATCTGATATAAGGGTTTGTTGTGAACTGTGATTCAACTATCATGTATTTGTGCTCTGATTTGGCCATTTTGCTTCACTTGTTCTCATAAGGCTTTTTAGC
This sequence comes from Phalaenopsis hybrid cultivar, assembly GCA_002079205.1. Classification (NCBI taxonomy): domain Eukaryota; kingdom Viridiplantae; phylum Streptophyta; class Magnoliopsida; order Asparagales; family Orchidaceae; genus Phalaenopsis; species Phalaenopsis hybrid cultivar. The sequence goes on from JXCR01147288.1 coordinate 90,676, forward strand.
TAATATTGAAAATGCTTGAATCGATTATTCTATATATGTGTTGTGATTTGGCAATTGTACACTGAAACAGTGGAATACAAGAATAATGGGTAAATATTAGAGTAATTTTTATCATAAATAGTAGAAACATACAATATTAAAACTTTACCGTTGATTTTTATGTTCAAAATAGTTAGGAAAAATAGTTTTACTGCATCACTTTAATGATTATTTTAATTTTTTAAAATAATTATTATAAAAAAATTGTATTCTAACGAGTCAATTTCGAGCCAAACATGAACACAAATACGTAAATCAAGTCAAACATGAACACACTATTCACGAGTCATTTTGAACAAGAGCCAATTTCAAACGAGTTGAACACGAGCCAAGCTCGAGCTCTCCCTGGCTTCACTTTGCCCTATCCATTGTGTTGAGTTGCAACGCCGTCCATAGGCCGCAGTGCACGGAGTTGAGATCTGCACAAGTTGTGAATCACGTAAGTTGTAGTTAGTAGCATAAGTTGCAATGATGAGCTATACTGACGACGTTTAGTGGGGGGGGGGAGGTGTTGAGCTTGTAAGCTACATAAGCTACAAACCACGTAAGTCATAGTTTGTCACGAAGGGCATAGTGGACAGTTGTGATGACATCTGCAGGTCGCGGAGGCTGGAGTTCTGAGCTGAATGAGTTGTTAACCACATAGGTCATAATGGTGAGTTGTGATAATATCTTATATGCTTTGGAGGCCAGAGTCAGGAGCTGCATGAGTTATATTCCATGAAGGTTGTCGTAGTTAGTGACATAGGATGTATTGGTAAGATATTTTGACGTTTGTAGGTCGCATGTGCATGAGTTAGGAACTGCACGAGTTGTGAACTACTTTGGTTGTATCTTGTCATGTGGGTCATAGTACTGAGCAGTGATGACATTCGTAGGTCGCATGGGCATGAGTAGGTATTTGCTTTGTTATGTATAGTCTTTGTATTCAACTTAGCTCAATCAATGAGGATTTACCCCTAGAGAATACCATTAGAATTCATGAAGAAGTCCCTCTACATATGGATAACAATGATGATGAGATTGATGAGGAAATTTAAAGTTCTTCAACATCGTGCACCTTTTTGCTTTTTTACATGGTAGTTGTCATGCTTCATTTTCTTGATTTTATGTGTAGACACGACATGTTTCATTTTTCTGCATTTACTTTTTTTATTTTTATTTTTCTGTCTTATATTACATACTAATCCTGCTTATTAATTCTAATTTTTTTCTTGTTGCAAATGGCAGGTTCTCCGCCTCCCGAGAGACCTCGCGTTTAAGAGACTTTGGAGAACATATATCGAAGCTAAAGAAAGTCGTCATTACTCATGCAACTATTTTGGTGGCTCATTCTGTTGAACTTCCTCCCGCATCAGGTTCCCCGTAGAATCACCTCCCACTCCTCCTCATTTCAGCCCAATATCCTCATCCGATAAGTCTGGCCTCTCGACTCCAACAACTGAGAAGGTGACTCGTAAGTCAACTTTCTTTTTTACAGTATAGTAATTTCAATTGTCATTCCATTTTATAATGTACCTAATGAATCATTTACAAGTTCCATCCCTCTAGGTCACCCGTGATGCAAATCACTAAGATCGTCTGAAGCATATATGATCAGTCATATCTCTCATGAAAGCAAATCCCTATTGCCACTCGAGACATGCATTTTAAGAAATTCAAGTTATGATATCTAAATTTGAAATAAAAAGTTAATTTCTACCCTTTTTTATATACTAATCAAGCTTGCATGCTTTCTAATTTGCAGAAGTTGTTTTACTGGTTATTAGATCATCACTAGTAGATCTGGCAGATATTTGAGGTTTAGGTTAGACATAGGCTAGTGGGTATGTTCACGATGGCGCGTAAGAAGTGGTAGAGGCCCTCGTGGGTTTGAGAGAAAGACTGGCTTGAGTTAAACTGAGTATGGGCCTCTCCGAAGTAATAGAGTAAGTGACTGAAATCAGCATAACTAGACGATGAAGGGACCCAGAGGGGTCGCCCTCCACATTGGAGGTTCGATCTCCCACATGTTACACTATCACAAGTTGGTAAGATTATGTTAAAATTTAAAATCTTACAAAATTTTGTAGTTATGTAACTCATGTATTTATTTAACCATGTATGCAAGCCAAAAAGCTTAACAAAGAACCATCGAATGCAAAGTTGCACATCCTTACAAGCAACTCCAGGAGAGAAAGAGGGAGATGACCAGCCAGACCTCATTGTCCGTCGGCAGTGGTAGTCAGTCTACCAGTGCGCCATCCAATTTTGAGTTTTGGATGGCTTTTTACGCCGAGCGTCCCAGAACAGCTTTGGGTGGCCATAACTCGTTATAGGCCAAGCATGGGAAGCTTGTCAAGCATGTGACAATGGTGAATGAAGAGCTCCAACATGCAGCTTGTCAGGCATGTGACTGATGAAGAGTTTTGATCGCTAGAGCAAGTGTCACATGCATCCGCTTGAGAAGGAGAAGGGGCGGGATGATTATGAGAATAAAGATTTGTTTTTATTCTATGTTTGATGATGTTCACTCAGTATAGGGACAAACTTTTATTTGTTTTTCATTTGTGTATGGGACAAATTTCTTAGTTTATTGTGTTGCGAATTGTGACCACTTTAATCTGTTTATATTTATTCTTAGTTGGTATCATCATGTGTAAGTTGGAGATATCTTCTATGAGTTGTGATGATGATAAATATCATACTATGTCGATTGTTTTTGCTATGCGCAGGTACGTGGAAATATACTCGTTTTGTTATATTTTTTTTATTTCTTACATGTTAGCATCAGAAAATTCCGACGCTTAAACTTACAATATGCTAACGATAGAAGCCGCCGCTAAATCTACGCAATAGTGTAAAAAAAAATCGGATGCTGATTAGCATCAGATATGACCATTATTTTGATGCTAATCAGCTGCAGATTTTTTTGACAATATTATGTAGTTATGCCAGTACTGCTTGCTTGTTTGACTGTAATTTTTAGCTACGGCTGTTTTCGACGCTTATTCAGACGTACATTAAAATCCAACCCACTGAATAGCTACATCCGTTTTAACGTTAGAAAAAAAAAAATGATATTATTCCGACGTTAATCTGAATAAACGTGGGACGGACTTTTTTCTGTGGTGTTGGGCATATTTTATGTTAATCAAATATAAATTCATTTATTAAATTCAATTAAAAAAAAGGTCATATTTTCGAAACAGGACAGAATGAAGTGCGGCGGAAGCGAGCGGCTCACGTTTCATCAATTTATATTGATTTGGAGTTGATAATCTTTTTTGATCAGATATCCCGGCATGTGGTTATAACATTGGAGCATGAGNTAACCACATAGGTCATAATGGTGAGTTGTGATAATGTCTTATAGGCTTTGGAGGCCAGAGTCAAGAGTTGCATGAGCTTTATGCCATGAAGGTTGTCGTAGTTAGTGACATAGGATGTATTGGTAAGGTATTTTGACGTTTGTAGGTCGCATGTGCATGAGTTAGGAACTGCACGAGTTGTGAACTACTTCGGTTGTAGCTTGTCATGTGGGTCATAGTACTGAGCAATGACGACATCCGCAGGTCGCATGGGCATGAGTAGGTATTTGCTTTAGTTGTAGATCATTTAGGTCGTAGTCGATCACGTAAGCTATAATGGTGAGCAATGATGATGTTTGTACGTAAGTCAGATGGGAATGAGTTAGGAACTATGTCGATTATTGACCACAAGTAATAACCGATCACAAAGGTCGTAAGTGGAGAGCAGTGATGATGTCCGTAAGTTATAGAGGCTCGATTCAGGAGTTGCACATTTTGTTGACCATGTATGTCATAATTGGTTACGTACGTGGTGATTTGAGACGATGTCCGTAGGTCACAGAGGTCAGAGTCTGCATGAGCTATGAATCATGTAGGTCGTAGTTGGTTTCACAGGTCCTAATAGAGAGTTTTGATGATATTTGTAGGTCGCAGAGGTTATAGTCAAGAGTTGAACGGAAGGAGCTTTAAGAGTTCAGAAAAATTCATTGTGTTTGAGGTGTACTGTTACATCGTCTTCAGGAGGTGTCGCTGCTGCGAGTAAGTGCATTGTTACTTTGCGATCTATGTTGAGAATTCACAGTGCATGTTATGACTTCACAAGGGACTTCACTGAAAAGAGCAGGTGGAGTCTGATGATAGTATATGGGAACCCACTACGACGGTTGTTTTAGGTGGTGGCAGCAAGAGTTGGTATGGTGTTTCGATGGCGACCAGAGTTAGCTGGAGGGCGATGGTCAGAGTTGGCAAAAGGGAGTGACGACCAGAGTTGAACGAAACTAGTGAACGCCAGAGTTAGTTCGTGATGACGACAACCTTGATTGATAGGCGACAGCGACGACTGAAAGCATCGGGCGGTGGGGGGGGGGGGAGAGAGAGAGTTGAATAGACAACAAAAAAATTATTAAGATGCTGAATGTTATCAAACATATTCACCAAGGGTTTGTTATGTCTAGACTTTGTATTCAACTTAGCTCAATCAATGAGGAGTTACCCCTAGAGAATACCACGAGAATTTATGAAGAAGTCCCTCTACATATGGATAATAGCTCAATCAATGAGGAGTTACCCCTAGAGAATACCACGAGAATTTATGAAGAAGTCCCTCTACATATGGATAAAAATGATGATGAGATTGATGAGGAAATTTAAAGTTCTACAACATCCTACACCTTTTTGCTTTTTTACATGGTAGTTGTCCTACTTCATTTTCTTGATTTTATGTGTAGACACTATATGTTTCGTTTTTCTGCGTTTACTTTTTTATTTTTTTATTTTTCTGTCTTATATTACATACTAATCATGCTTATTAATTCTATTTTTTTCTTGTTGCAAATGGTGGGTTCTCCGCCTTCTGAGAGACCTCGCGTTTAAGATACTTTGGAGAACATATATCGGAAGCTAAAGAAAGCCATCATTACTCATGCAACTATTTCGGTGACTCATTCTGTTGCCCTTCCTCCCGCATCAGGTTCCTCGTAGGCACCACCTACCACTCCTCATTTCCGCCTAATATTCTCATCCGATGAGTCTAGTCTCTCGACTCCAACAACTGAGAGGGTGACTCGTAAGTCAACTTTCTTTTTTACAGTATAGTAATTTCAATTGTCATTCCATTTTATAATGAACCTAATGAATCATTTACAGGTTCCACCCCTCTAGGTCACCCGTGATGCAGATCACTGAGATCGTCCAAAGCATATATGATCAATCATATCTCTCATGAAAGCAAATCCTTATTGCCACTCGAGATATGTATTTTAAGAAGTTCAAGTTATGATATTTAAATTTGTAATAAAAAGTTAATTTCTACCCTTTTTTATATACTAATCAAGCTTGCATACTTTCTAATTTGCAGAAGTTGTTTTACTGGTTATTAGATCATCACTAGTATATTTGGCGGATATTTGAGGTTTATGTTAGACATAGGCTCGTGGGTATGTTCACGATGGCGCGTAAGAAGTGGTAGAGGCCCTCGTGGGTTGGAGGGAAAGACTGGCTTGAGTTAAACTGAGTATGAGCCTCTCAGGAGTAATAGAGTAAGAGGCTGAAATCAGCATAACCAGACGATGAAGGGACCCAGAGGGGTCGTACTCCACATTGGATGTTCGATCTCCCACATGGAGCACTATCGCAGGTTGGTAAGATTATGTTAAAATTTAAAATCTTACAAATTTTTGTAATTATGTAACTATGTATTTATCTAACCATGTATGCAAGCCAAAAAGCTTAACAGAGAGCCATCAAATGCAAAGTTGCACATCCTTACAAATCGACTCGCAGACACACAACAGCAGGCATCCGACCACTCTCGTCGTGTCAATGTAAGTTTAAAAAATTTAATTCTATTAATATGTCAATTAAAGTTTGTAAAGTTAATTAATATTTGATTTTTGTTATGCATGAGTAGTACGAGCAACTCCAGGAGAGAAAGACGGAGATGACCAGCCAGACCTCATTGTCCGTTGGCAGTGGTAGCTAGTGTACCAGTGCGCCATCCAATTTTGAGTTTTGGATGGCTTTTTAGGCCGAGCGTTCTAGAACAACTTTGGATGGCCATGAATCGTTATAGGCCAAGTATGGAAAGCTTGTCAGGCATGTGACGATGATGAATGAAGCGCTCCAACATGCAGCTTGTCAGGCATGTGACTGATGAAGAGTTTTGATCACTAGAGCAAGCGGCACATGCATCCGCTTGAGAAGGAGAAGGAGCGGGATGATGATGAGAATGAAGATTTGTTCTTTTTCTATGTTTGATGACGTTCTCTCAGTAGAGGGACTGGCTTTTATTTGTTTTTCATTTGTGTATTATACAAACTTTTTAGTTTCTTGTGTTGTGAATTCTGACCACTTTAATCTGTTTATATTTATTCTTAGTTGGTATCATCATGTGTAAGCTGGAGATGTCTTCTACGAGTTGTGATGATGATAAATATCATATTATGTTGATTGTTTTTGTTATGTGCATGTACGTGAAAATACACTCATTTTTTTTTTTATTTATTTCTTACATATTAGCATCAGAAAATTCCGACGCAAAAACCTACAATCTGCTAACAATAGAAGCCACCGTTAAACCGACGCAATAGCGTAGAAAAAAGTCCGATGCTGATTAGCATCAGATATGACCGTTATTTTGATGCTAATCAGAGGCAGATTTTTTTGACACTATTATGTCATTACGCCAGTATTGCTCGCTTGTTTGACTGTATTTTTTAGCTGACTGTTTTTGACACTAATTCGGATGTAAATTAAAATCCAACCCACTGATTAGCTACATCCGTTTTAACGTTAGAAAAAAAAAAAGATATTATTCCGACGTTAATCAGAATAAACGTGGGACGGACTTTTTTCTGTGGTGTTGGACATATTTCATGTTAATCAAATATGAATTCTTTTATTAAATTCAATTAAAAAAAAAGTCGTCTTTTCGAAACAGGACAGAATGAAGTGCGGCGGAAGCGAGCGGCAGACGTTTCATCAATATATATTGATTTGGAGTTGATAATCTTTTTTGATCAGATATCCCGGCATGTGGTTATAACATTGGAGCATGAGAAATACACTAAGAGAGTTTCTCTATTTAAGAATGCTGAACATTATATTATATATTAAGACCATTGAGTGTTGAAAAAGAGAGAGCGTGTCTCTTAGTTCAGAAACTTTCATAGAAATATGCAGGTAAGAGCAGCGTCAGCTTTTCAATTTTTTGAATTTTTAAGTTTAGTTTATTTTTGAAGTCGGTGCTCACTTACTTATTTGCAAACGTTTAATTTCCTCTGAAATATTAAAATTCACTATATAATGATGATCCTAATGCGACATATATATATATATATATATACACCTATCGTTAATTGGTGAAAGCAAAAAGGTTGTAATTGATCAGCAATGTTTCATGATTCAATGTTTTAGTTGCATGCGTCTTTCCAGGTTATGCAGAGAAAATTTGATATAGTCAGAAAGTAGTTGATGGCTGTCATATTTATTTTAAGTTTAGAGAGCTAAGTATGCTGAGAGCTTCATTATTTCTTCATAGGGTTTGTTGACGTAACAAAAAAAGCAAAAAAAAGCTAAAGGGAAAAGTGTAGGTATGAAAATATATGTAGTAAAAAGTACATATTGTGCTATTTTCCCAACTGCTAATTAGTACATTGCCTTTTGAGTTCGTCGATTGCCAACCACAAATATATGTGGCTTGAGCTACAGATATTCTTTCAGTTTAAGGAATTAAAGTAACTGTGCAAGGTCATAATTCCGTGGTGATTAGGGGCCATCGATCTTTTGGATTTGATAGTTTGTGGAAGAAATTAAGAGAACTTTGTGGGTCAGCAGACCAACTGACTTTCTTCATTATTTATTGGCATAATAGAATCATTTTACATAATGTTCAATGCACGAGCTAATGCTCTCA
>JXCR01147288.1:99714-118111 GCA_002079205.1 Phalaenopsis hybrid cultivar
GGCTTAGGAAGGGACCCATGCATGCATGCATGCATGCAGAGTGGAGAAGCCGCCGTTGACCCAAGCATGGCATAGCCACCGACCAACGGCTGCCGCACCGAGGTTCTGTACTGTATTATTATTGTTTTCTTAACTAATATGTTGGTCGGTGATCGCCGGCCGTCCGGGGAGCAGGTGGTCTACAGCCATTCTCTTCCCAGGAGGGTGTCAGAGATATATCTCATAAAGCAATACTCCCATTAATACGACACATTAACATTTTATTTCATAGAATCATATTGTAATATCAATTAATACTAAATAATATCAACCATTACAAAATAAAAAGGTGATAATTTCATCTCCTCAAAAAGTTGGTGACCTTCATTGCCGACATGCCTATGATTCGTCCATTCAGTCTTCGTGGCAAAACCAATGGGAGAGAATGCTCCAACGGTTTTGTTGGAGGAAATTGAATAATAATGATAATAATAATTAATTATAGATTATTTTTCAAGCATTTAGTTTATTAAATATAACTTGATAGCGTGAAAAGCAAATCTTTGTATTTTTCATTTTTTGGATTGATTAATCAATAAATTGATGATTGAGAATAATCTTGTATTGTTTGACAACTCAATTTTACAATAGAATTTTCACTGAATTTATTAAGAAAATCATGAAAATAAAGCTGCATATAGATTCTATGTTGCTTTGATAAAATTAGTTTGTTAATTATGAATTACACCCCAACAAAAAAATTAAGATAAAAATGAGAGGTAAAAAATATTTCTTTGCATTTCAATCCCATCAGCCACCTGAAATTCCAACGGCCCAAAAACCACACGTCTTTTCGGTGGGTATTTTCAGAGGATTTTTAATTGATGATATTGGCAATAAATTAGCAATAAATTATGCATTTTCATTTGTGGGTTAAAATCTATCATAAATCGACCAATTTGATTTTTACTACTGGATTTCACCCATTTATTAGTGAAATTTTTTATTAAAAAGCGACATATTTTATTGTAGTGTAAATAATATATTATGAAAGTCTAGTTCCTATGATCAAATTAATATATGAAATTTTTAGTTACACACACCCCATCTTCACTTTTAAGTGTTGGAAACTTAAGATTGAGAATAAACGTTATAAGGAATAAAGATTAGTATACAAGTAGTTTAGGACTTATATAGTCTAGTACTATCCTTGGCTTCACATAGTCTGTGAGAGATATTGCAAAAGAGATAGGTAGAGGGGGCTTCATGATTTTTCAAGCGTATGTATTGTTATCGATGGTGGTTAGGAAGAGAAGGAGAGTCCCCCAACGTTGTTCTCTACTCTTTTACATCTCTCAAAATTTACTTGGCCTCACTTGGCTATGTACAAAGAATAAAAAAAATTCATACTATATTGTAGGCCGTGTTGTATGAAGCTTGTGAAGATTCATCGTTGACAAGTTCCTATGTGTGGATGTCAAACGACTAATAAGAAGTCAAGGACGGTAACAGAATTGAATTTCCTTCTTGCTATCATGAAATATTGTTCGACAAACTTGATGGGAGCATGTGAGCAAGGTCGGAAAGCTCTCTAGCTAGGCACGTGCAAGTTGATGGAAGAGCTTGAGAAGTGTGAGCAAATTTAGTTGGAGAAACTTGCTTGATTACCTAGTATTGGTGAGTTTAGTGAAAAAAATATTAGAAAATGTACCTATATTCATCTCTGATACACCACCAACAAATTTTTATCATCCGACACGAATCTCGAGGCATGACACGAATCTCGATATAATATTTTAAACAAGAAACATTCAAATATTGATAAAAAGTCTTCCAGAGCTCCGATTTCAACAAACTGATAGTCAAACTGACCGACTCAATGAGACAAACTCAATGATATAAAAACTAGCCCAATCCGAGTCAAATCAAACCCATGTCAAGTCATTGGACCACAATAGGAAGATTTCTGGACATATTTGGGAGGTCAAACGAATATCAAATCTAGCAAGTTCATGGTCAACTTGAGTGTCTCGTCAAGACGAATCCAACGAGCCAAGAACGCTTAATTCTGACATCATTAAGACATCCAAATGTCCATTAAACATTGTTTGATTGATGGAAGCTCTCCGAATCTTTTGATAAAAAAATGGTTTATATTTCTGCATTAATTGCACCCAGAATGTATAAATAGAGTCTTAGTCCTCTCATGAGAAAGAAGCTTAAGCCTAGAGAGAGCTTGAGGCCTTCAGGAGGAGTTGGAACTCAGCATCACCGCCGACCGTTATCGACCACCGCCTACCGTCGTTGACCACTCCGACCACCATTGACCTCTGCCAACTATCATCGACCACCACCACCATCGATCACCGCCGACTAGACGCTGTCAGTCGACGTTGTACTTAAAAAAATATGGTTACCCTTTCCCATATACGAGACAAGGGATTTTTGTAATCATCAATTAATAGTGAATTTTTGCAATTGAGTCAAGCCACGTGGATTTTCCCTTTATAGACTTTCCACGTAAAAACTTCTAGAGTCGTCGCTGCTTGTTTCTCTTTCATCTCTGTGTGTGTTGAATTCTCATACAACGCTAAGACGATAATTCGTTCCTCTACAACCGTGAATTTTCTAGCACGTATCAGTTTGGGTTTGTGGGAAGCGAAGTTTCGTTCGACTTTGTCTTCAACTCTAAGACACCGAGCCCCTACTTTCTTTCTCAATGATGTACTTAATCTAACTGGTGAAGGAACCTCTTTCACATCATGAAGATCATCTCTAATGCATTCTTCAATGTGGGGGGCAACCTTCACTGTAGTCTCGAAAGATCATTCACGTCAACGTCCTGGACACGATTGAAGTAAAGTTGTCTTCTCACATCTTATTCAGACACAAAGTATTTCAGATCTTCTTCTAGGCTGGGGGGTAACCTTCACTGCAGTCTCGAAAGGTCGTTAACACCTCGGGCACGACTGTGGCGGGGAAGTCATCTCACATTTCATTCATATTATAAGTCTACGAGAATTACTCCTATAATGGGGGGCAATCTTCACCGCAAATAAGACTTCCTCAGTGCCCCCTCATCATATTGGAATTCTTCTTCAATTCAATCAAGAAGCTGATCTCTTTAAGGCTCAATACTTGGGTTGTTTTACAAGCTCACATAGAAAGCGCCCACGCTGGGGGGGGGGGGGACAAAATATNAATATGCAGGGAAGATCAGCGTAAAGCTTTTCAATTTTTTTAAATATTTATGTTTTAGTTTATTTTTTAAAGTCGGTGCTCACTTATTTGCAAACATTGAATTTCCTCTGAAATATTAAAATTCACTATATAATGATGATCCTAATGCGACATATATATATATATATATATATATATAACCTGGTTGGCGTAAAGTTATAGATATTTGAATAATAAATTTTCTTATAATTATAAGAAAATGGAAGGACATATAAATACTAGCCTGCGCATATAAGAAGAGAAAAAAGTAGAATGAAGTAATTTTATTCTACTTGCATGCAGCTTGGTTTTGAGATGCGGTGAGGTGTAGGCATGGGAGGGCAAAATCATGCCGAGAGACCGCACGTGCTCACGAGGGGAGTTATGGGCTTCACATGAATATTAAAAAACACGCGGCAGCTCTTCAGTAATTATATTAAAAAAAGATTTAATTTTATCTGAACAAGAAAATAAATTAAAGTTACTTTAATTAAAAATCATCGATACTGATTTTAACTGAAATCTTCCAAATATNTTCCCCAAATCCCAACTTTAGCCAAAATTTAAATATTTATTATTGTAATAAAGTATACAAAAATGAAAAAGCTCTTTATCTATATATTTTTGGATCTTAAAAATGATCTTGCTCGAAACTAGGAGGCAACTGATATGCCACAAACAAATTTTCATCATCAGACACAAATATAGATGCATGACCCAGATCCTGAGATGATATTCTAAGCAAGAAACATTCAAATTTTGATAAAAAGTCATCTAGAGCTCCAATTTTAGCAAACTTATGATCAAACTGACCTGCTCAATGAGACGGACCCAATGATATAAAACCTAGCCCAATCCGAGTTAAATCAAGCACAAATCAAGTCATTGGACCACACTAAAAAAAATTATAGACACATTTAGGAGGTCAAACGAATGTCGAATCTAGCAAGTTCATAGTCAAATCGAGTGTCTCGACGAGACAAATCTAACAAGCCCAAGATCACTCAATTTCAACATCATTAAAACATCCAAATGTCCATTAAATACTGTTTGATTGAGGGAAGCTCTCCGGACCGTCCGATAAAAAATGGTTCATATTTCTGTATTAATTGCACACAGAACATTATAAGTAGAGTCTCATTCATCTCATGAGAAAGAAACTTAAGCCTAGAGAGAGCTTGAGGCCTTGAGGAGGAGTTGCAACTCAGCATCACCACTGGTCGGCATCGACCACAGCCGACCACTGTTGACCACCGCCAACCTCCATTGACCACCGCGACCGTCGTCGACCACCGGCGACTGTTGTTAACCACTGCCGACCTCCGTTGACCTCCACCAATCACACCGGCAAGACGTTGTCAGTAGATTTTGTAATTTGAAAAATATAGTTATCATTTCCTGTCTGAGGGACAAGGGATTTCTGTAATCATCAATCAAAAGTGGATTTTCGCAACTGAGACAGACCGTGGTTTTTCCCCTTACGGGTTTTTCACGTAAAAACTTCGGGAGTCGTCACTGCTTGTTTCTCTTTCATTTGTGTGTATGCTGAATTCTCGTACAACGCTAAGACGATAATCCGTTTCTCTACCACCGTGAATTTTCTAGCACGCATCAATCTCTTTCATAAGCTTGGTAAATTTGCCAATAAGTTATTGGTCATACCTGCAAGCCCACCATAGCATTGATAAATAATTTAATGGAGCCTTCTTATTTAGTCTCTCTTCTTAGTAAATAACTTTGAGGAAAAACTCATCCATATGTAAATGGTTAACCACACCATAATAATATTGAATTTAGATTTATTTTCTTTGACGCAACTCCCATTTTGGCAAATACAGCTTAGATTTTGAAGTGAATTTCCATTTTGGAATTAACAACTTAGATTTTGAAGTGAATTTTTATTTGGGAATGAAAAATATACTTTAGTATTAGAAGATGCAACGAAAACTCTTAGCATCATGTGAAATATTTTCATTTAAGAACATATTTCGAGGTGTGCAATTAATCACGTATGGGGTTCGCATAAACAAGAATGCTTAAATTAATAATTGACTTTCCACCTAGAAAATAAAATGTGAAGAAATAAACTCGTGAAGCTTTGGTGTAGCTATTGTAACAGATAATATTAGATCTAAAAATTTTAAAAAATATAAGACAGATTATCAATCACCCGTTGCTATAACTCTGAGATTATGTCAACTTCTAAAATTATATTTTATGTACTCATTTGAATGCACTTTATAATGTGCTGATTGGTTTCTAGGTAAATATGAATATTCATACATCATGATCATGGATGTATAACAGAGTTTATCCAAATAGAAAATGGATCACCAGTAGGTCTTAAATGGTGTAGAGGCCTTCATGGTTGCATCATCGCAGCTTCCATCTTACCTATCTCATTGTATATTTCAATGTCCAGGCTCAAAACACAGGAATTGAGCACACTTAACATCTGACCAAGTAAGGTGTGATTTAATTTATTGGGGTTTTCAGCCTAATGACTTGATTTGGACTTAGCATGAGGAGGTTGATCCTGAATATTCAGCCTAGTTCCTTCGACGAGTTATTATCATCCACCTAGATTTCACTCAAGTAGATTTGAAGAGATGATCTTTGATAGAACAACGGTGCATTACATGAGACAAGTGCAAGAAGAGACATAAAATCAGAAGGTTGAACTTTTTTATGATCTACTGAATGCTGCTCCAAGGCCACTGTGGGTGGGATGCATTTCTCATTCCACGTTATATGTAACCCTTAGAATGGTAAAAATTAAAATAAAGTTTTGATATATCCTGAGAGTGCTTCAATCAGTTTACAACATTGCTGAAAAAGGCTAATCCATAAAAAAAATAGTTCTAGAAGGCTTATACCAGAAGAAAAAGTTGGTCTTTAAGTTAGGGTTGAAAACAGAGAAGATTGATTATTACGTGAATGGTTGCATGTTATTTTATAAGTCCAGTGCACTAGAGACTCATTGCACATTATGCACTTCTTCGAGATTTAAACCTCAAAATAATAATAAAAAAAGAGTTAGAAATAAGTTTCTTAGAAGTATCTCTTCTATTTATCGTTTATTCCACATCTTCAGAGACTATTTGTTTTCCCGCGTGTTGCTCCACATATGATGTGACATCGTATTAGGTTAGGGGATGTCAATTCAATGAGTCATCAGTGAGGATGAGAAGCTACCATACCCCTAAAAGTCAAGCCCAAGAGGCAAGACTCGACGGGAAGATATGGTACTCCTAAAAATCAAGCCGAAGAGGCAAAACTCAATGAGAAGCTACCATACCCCTGGAAGACGAGCCTAAGAAGCAAGTCTCGATGGGAAGCTAGTTATGGACGGGGTCCTCACTAGAAAAACTCCATGAGATCAAGTGGTTGACAAAGTCTCCACTCAAAGACCTCTGAAGACTACAAGCCTCAGAATGCATAGGTACACTCAAAGATCTCAGAATGCTACAAGCCTCAGAAGGCACAAGTACACTTAAAAACCTCAGAAGACTACAAACTTCAGAAGACACATTTACATCAAAGACCTCAGAAGGCTACAAGTCTCAGAAGACACAAGTGCATAAAAATTCCTCAGAAGGCTATGAGCCTCATAAGAACTTTGCACAATTAAGATGCCACAACAACCGTGGAAGCAACAAAAAAATACATTGCTATCATCTACAATTGTCACATCAGATGATTAAAAAGGTTATAAATACCAACATATACATGTACAAGGGCTACAACAAATCAGTTCATCTTCAATTAGAGTCGGCATCGCCTTTCTAAAATTCCAGTATTTCTTATGATCGTTAAGGGGTCTCTAGATATCGTCACCACATAAGCATGAAAATTCCCCCTCATGACAATGCGAGAAAATTACATCATTTTTTAATCACTTTCAGAACTTGCCAGAGCAGGACGAGAATCTCCTCCGGAATATGCGGCGCTCCACTACAACGTGTCGCGTGGTCGCGATGCCCCGCCGCAAAGCGTCACCACGACACTCCGTCGCAACGTTTTTTTCCGCAATTCTTCGCCGCAATATTTTGCCGCAACATGTCACCGCAACTCTTCGCCGCAACACTTCACCATAATATTTAGCCGCAACTTTTCATCGCAACATTTCGCCGCAACGCCCCGTCCCGACGCTTCGTCGCCGCGACGCATTGCCCCAACGCATCGCCTTGCCCCGCCCTGACGCCTCGCCGCCACGCACCACTGCAACTCGTCGTTGCGGCATATCGTTGCAACCCAACATTGCCCTGCTGCGACACCCAGTCACGACCCTCCTTCGCAATGCTTCGCCGCGGCGTACCGCTGCAACGCGTCGCCGCGGCACACGCAGTAATGCCTCGCGCCGCTACGACACTCCGCCGCGACACACCGCCGCACGGATCACATCGCCTCGTGGCGCACTGCTGCATCGCTTCGTCGCGACGCTCAACGTGTCGCCGCGACACACCACCAAAACACATTGTCGCGGCACATCACGCCGCAACGCGTTGCGCTGCTGCTTTGCGCCACCGCGGTGCGTCGTCATGATGCACCGCGATAACTCTAACCCCTCTCATTTAGCCCTATTTATAGGCTAAAAGATAAATGGGATCATTAAATGCTCACTAGTAAAAAAAATAAAAAATGTATATATAAAAAACTTTTTCGAGCTTTCCGCCAATCCGATTCGCGCTCGCCGCAGTTCGGCTCAAGCACTTTTCATCGATGCCGCTTTTGCTTCTTCCGTTTCCGTCGTTTGACATTCCCATAATCAATTATGCTAAAAGGTCATATTACTTATGCGTGTATTAAAAGGATCATCAAACCAAATTAAAAGATTAGCACAAGCTGGCAAAGAAATATATATATATATATATATATATATATATATATATATANCATCCGACACGAATCTCGAGGCAAGACACGAATCTCGAGATTATATTTTAAACAGGAAACATTCAAATCTTGATGAAGAGTCATCCAGAGCTCCGATTTCAGCAAACTTATAGTCAAACTGAGCAGTTCGATAAGAAAGACCTAATGATATGAAAGTCAGTCTAATCCAAGTCAAATCAAGCCCGGATCAAATCATTAAACCACACTTGGAGGATTACCGGAGGCATTTGAAAGGTCAAACAAATGTTGAATCTAGCAAGTTTGTAGTCGAATCGAGCGTCTCGACAAGATGAATCCAACGAGCCCAAGATTGCTCAATTCTGACATTGTTAAGGCACTCAAATGTCCATCAAACGTCATTCGATCAAGGGAAGCTTTCGGACCGTCCGATCAAAATAGTTCATATTCTAACATTAATTGTACTCAAAACACAATAAATAGAGCCTCACCCCTCACCTGAAAGGAGGGAGGCTGGAGAGAGAACTTGAGGCTTTGAGAAAAAGCTCAAGTCCAAAATCATCCTCGCCGTCGTCGATCGTCGTCGACCACCGCCGACCGTCATCGGTGGTCGTCAACTACCGTCGATCACCGCCGACCTCCGTCAATCACCGCTGACTAGACGTCGTTAGTCGAAGTTGTAATTTGGATAGTTAGTAACACTTTCCTGCCTGTAGAACAAGTGACATCTGTAATTATCAATTATAGTGGATTTTTACAACTGGGCCAGACCTCGTGGTTTTTCTCTTTTACGGGATTTTCACGTAAAAACTTCTGGTGTTATCACAGCTTGATTCATTTTCATCTGAGTCTGCGCTAAGATGATAACACATTACTCTATCGCCGTGAATTTTCTAGCACACATCAATATTGATTTAATATTTCTCAAAATTTACTTAAAATTAGATTGAAACCCCGCTGCTGGAGCGCTTATTGCATATAGAGCGCACATAGAGTTGCGTGCACTCTCTGATCACATTCGCCCATAAATCATTTTAAAAAAAAAATAATAAAAATGGGACCCACTATCATATAAGTTTGGATTGATGTGCGGTTATAATGGAAAAGTGCAAGCAACCTTGCACAATAATTTTTCCCGCTAGCCATGCAAGGCATTTCGCTCAAAGCAGTTAACTGTAATTGCTTGACGGGGACAACCTGAGCCGTCGATTCCAAACAGTGACCCAAAAGCGGTTAGTGGGACCTACCGGTNAAATAAGAAGGTGATAATTTGATCTCCTCAAAAAGTTGGTGACCTTCATTGCCGACATGCCTATGATTCGTCCATTCAGTCTTCGTGGCAAAACCAATGGGAGAGAATGCTCCAACGGTTTTGTTGGAGGAAATTGAATAATAATGATAATAATAATTAATTATAGATTATTTTTCAAGCATTTAGTTTATTAAATATAACTTGATAGCGTGAAAAGCAAATCTTTGTATTTTTTCATTTTTTGGATTGATTAATCAATAAATTGATGATTGAGAATAATTTTGTATTGTTTGACAACTAAATTTTACAATAGAATTTTCACTGAATTTATTAAGAAAATCATGAAAATAAAGCTGCATATAGATTCTATGTTACTTTGATAAAATTAGTTTGTTAATTATGAATTACACCTCAACAAAAAATTAAGATAAAAATGAGAGGTAAAAAATGTGGGTTAAAATCTATCATAAATCAACCAATTTGATTTTTATTACTGGATTTCACCCATTTATTAGTGAAATTTTTTATTAAAAAACGACATATTTTGTTGTAGTGTAAATAATATATTATGAAAGTCTAGTGCCTATGATCAAATTAATATATGAAATTTTTAGTTACACACACCCCATCTTCACTTTTAAGTGTTGGAAACTTAAGATTGAGAATAAACATTATAAGGAATAAAGATTAATCTACAAGTAGTTTAGGACTTATATAGTCTAGTACTATCCTTGGCTTCACACAGTCTGTGAGAGATCTTGCAAAAGAGATAGGTAGAAGGGACTTCATGATTTTTCAAGCATATGTGTTGTTATCGATGGTGATTAGGAAGAGAAGGAGAGTCCCCCAACATTGTTCTCAACTCTTTTACATCTCTCAAAATTTACTTGCCCTCACATGGCTACGTACAAAGAATAAAAAAATTCATACTATATTGTAGGCCGTGTTGTATGAAGCTTGTAAAGTTCATCATTGACAAGTTCTTAGGTGTGGACGTCAAGCGACTAATAAATAGTTAAGGACGTTAACAAAACTGAATTTCCTTCTTGCTGTCATGAAATATTGTTCAACAAACTTGATGAAAGCATGTGAGCAAGGTCGAAAAGCTCGCTAGCTAGGCACGTGCAAGTTGATAGAAGAGCTTGAGAAATGTAAGCAAATTTAGTTGGAGAAACTTGCTTGAATACCTAGTATTGGTGAGTTTAGTCGAAAGAATTCACGTAACATTCTCATAGGTGAATCTTGAAGTTATCACCTTCAAGTGTTTAGCCATCATGTATGGCCACTCCGGTCATAATTAGAGCTCCAAATGTGCAATGAACTGGCTAGATTCATTAGGCCTAAAGAGGCCCAATTAAAGTTCGGGCTTTCTTATTGGTTTGAAGAACTATTTTTGGATGTATAACATTCTAGTGCCTTTTTTTTCGGCAAATAACTAAGAAAAAAGCTACTGAGTATAAGGAACTCATCCTCAAAAAGTTTACTAAGCTTTTTCTTATTCATAAACTTCTTATTTAATTGATTTTAAATTGTAATTGCTGTATTATTTTAAACTCACACTTAGCGACCTTCTTCATACCTTTCTTACTTGGCTACTTTATATAAGATGCATTATTGGACCTTTGCAAAGTTGAAAAGAATAAATCATATATTTTGATTTTGTTCTTAAGAAAGATTACGCTTTCTCTTTCTGCAACTATGTGTTCCGCTTTCTAGTAATCCATTTACTTCTTAATTTGAAAAAGAGATTTAGAAGTTTGAAGTAAATTATAAATTACATAGCTAGCCANAATAAGATGCATTATTGGACCTTTGCAAAGTTGAAAAGAATAAATCATATATTTTGATTTTGCTCTTAAGAAAGATTACGCTCTCTCTTTCTGCAAAAAAAAAAGGAAGTACTATGTGTTCCGCTTTCTAGGAATCCATTTACTTCTTAATTTGAAAAAGAGATTTAGAAGTTTGAAGTAAATTATAAATTACATAGCTAGCCAATAAGTGAAATCACTATAAATATTTTAATTTGCACAACCTTTTATTTGTCTTTTTCTTAATTCTACATCACCAGTTCACCTTAAGAATTTTTTATTTCACTAAATAGGACACAATTGAGAAAAAGGATTCATGCAGTCGACCCCATGAAGTTGGATTAAGGCTTTGTTGTTGTTCTTGTTGTATAAAAAAAATTTACATAATCCTTTTAAGTCCTAATTCATCAATTTTCTTCTTGGATGTGTATCGTCTATTGAAAATATTATCTAAGTGAATTAATAGTGAAAAAAATATTAGAAAATGTGCCTATATTCATCTCTGATACACCACCGACAAATTTTTATCATCCGACACGAATCTCGAGGAATGACACGGATCTCGATATAATATTTTAAGAAACATTCAAAGATTGATAAAAAGTCTTCCAGAGCTTCAATTTCAACAAACTTATAGTCAAACTGCCCGACTCGATGAGACAAACTCAATGATATAAAACTAGCCCAATCCGAGTCAAATCAAGCCCATGCCAAGTCATTGGACCACAATAGGAAGATTTTTGGACACATTTGGGAGGTCAAACGAATATCAAATCTAGCAAGTTCATAGTCAACTCGAGCGTCTCATCAAGATGAATCCAACGAGCCAAGATCACTCAATTCTGACATCATTAAGGCATCCAAATGTACATTAAACATTGTGTGATTGATGGAAGCTCTCCGAACCGTCTAATAAAAAAATGGTTTATATTTCTGCATTAATTGCACCCAGAATACTATAAATAGAGCCTTGCTCCTCTCATGAGAAAGAAGCTTAAGCCTAGAGAGAGCTTGAGGCCTTGAGGAGTTGCAACTCAGCATCACCCCGCTGTTATTGACCACCCCCAACCTCCATTGACCACCGCCTACCGTCATTGACCACTACCGACCACCATTGACCTCCGCCAACCGTCATCGACCTTCACCACCATCAATCACCGCCGACTAGACGTCGTCAGTTGACGTTGTACTCTAAAAAATATGGTTACCTTTTCCCATCTACGAGACAATGGATTTTTGTAATCATCAATTAATAGTAGATTTTCGCAACTGAGTCAGGCCACGTGGATTTTCCCTTTACAGGCTTTCCACGTAAAAACTTATAGAGTCGTCACTTCTTATTTCTCTTTCATCGTGTGTGTGTTGAATTCTCGTACAATGCTAAGACGATAATCGTTCCTCTACAGACGTGAATTTTCTAGCACGTATCAGTTTGGGTCTGTGGGAACCAAAGTCCCGTTCAACTTTGTCTTCAACTCAAAGACACCGAGTCCCTAATTTCTTTCCAAACGATGTACTTCATCTAACTGGCAAAAGAACCTCCTTCACATCATGAAGATCATCTCTGATGCATTCTTCAATGTGGGGGGCAAACTTCACTGCAATCTCGAAAGATCGTTCACGTCAATGTCCTGGACATGATTATAATAAGGTTGTCTTCTCACATCTTATTCAGACACAAAGTATTTCAAATCTTCTTCTAGGCTGGGGGGCAACCTTCACTGCAGTCTCGAAAGGTCGTTTTTGTTAACATCTCGAGAACGACTGTGGTGGGGAAGTCATCCCACATTTCATTCAGATTACAAATCTACGAGAATTGCTCCTATATTGGGGGGCAATCTTCACCACAAATAAGACTTCCTCAGTGCCCCCTCATCATATTGGAATTCTTCTTCAACTCAATCAAGAAGTTGATCTCTTTAAGGCTCAATACATGGGTTGTTTTACAAGCTCACATAGAAAACGCCCAAGCTGGGGGGCCAAAAGATTCAAAAACAGCAATTAATAAGTTGTTTAACATTTTTCTTGAGTAAGAGTGCAACCATATTTCCAAGAAAACATACTGTCCATTACGATCAATGCCCTAATATTGAGAAACGTAAAGCATCCCTGACACTTCTTTCTAGGCTTAATCGATTCCAAAGGGACTTGCTTCGACATCTTCTATTACAACGTACAGTCGTCAAGAAAAAGTTGCGTCATACAGCCTCGGATTGGTCAAAAATCCTTGGTGGTTTCCTTCGACCTCTTTCATAACAGGTTATAGTAGTTGAGCAAAAGCTTCGACCAACAACCTAGGATAGGTCAACCATACTTAATGCATTTCATATGACTATGTTATGGGTTAATACAGTAGAGCATCTCCAGTTATACAACTCAGAACCGGTCTTACATCCTCAATGGATTCTTCTTTCAACCATGCCCCTAGAAGTCATGCCTAGAAGGCAAGACTCGATAATAAGCTACCATGACGCTGGAAGACGAGTCCAATAGGGTGTTCACTAAAAACCCTCAGAAAGCTGCCAGCCTTAGAAGGTACCGGTTCAAGCTTCTATAAGACATAGGTTTGAGAGGGCACAACCTTGGAAGTCATGAACCACAAAAGAATTTTGCACAATTAAGAAGCCACAACAACCGTGAAAGAAACAAAGAAATACACTATCATCATCTATAAATGTCATATCAGATGATAAGAAAATGCTACAAAGACCAATATATACTTGTACAAGCGTTACAACAAATTCCCTCATTTTCGAGTAGAGTCGGCATCACCTCCACAAATTTCCAGTACTTCTGATGATAATCAGAGGGTTCCCAAATATCGCCACCGTATAAACATGAAAATCTTCCCCCCAAAGTGCATCAGAAAAGCTAAAACATTTCTTCATCACCTCCGAAAGGTGCGGCATAAACAAGAAAGAAGATTACATTGTTTGCTTGTTATGCATAATGGGGACAACATTCCTCTTTACTGCAACGAGAAAGAAGATCTTATTGCTTGTCTGCTACGTAGTGCGGTGACAATTTTACTCTTCGCCATAACTCTGCGCCGCAACTCTGCACCTCAACTTGACACCGCAACTCTGCACACTAACTCAACACCGCAACCCTTTGTCATAACTCTGCACCACAACTTTGTACTGCAACTCTTCACCACTACTCAGGACGACTTTCTTTTTGTTGTGGAATCATAGTCTCGGATGATAGTCTTGAGCGCAATGCGCCGCCGCGCCGCGATGCACGGCCGCAACGCATCGCTGCGAAGCCCCGCTGAGACGCTACCCCCACATCCCCCCTATACCCTCTCCTTCAAGCCTATTGATAGGATAAAAAAATGATTCAACCATGAAATACTCAATATATATATATATATATATATATATNTCAACTTTAGCCAAAATTTAAATATTTCTTATTGTAATAAAGTATACAAAAATGAAAAAGCTCTTTATCTAGATATTTTTGGATCATAAAAATGATCTCGCCCGAAACTAGGGCAATTGATATGCCACAAACAAATTTTCATCATCATACACAAATATAGATGCATGACTCGGATCCTGAGATGATATTTTAAGCAAGAAATATTCAAATCTTGATAAAAAGTCATCTAGAGCTCCAATTTTAGCAAACTTATGATCAAACTGACCGGCTCAATGAGACGGACGCAATGATATAAAACCTAGCCCAATCCGAGTCAAATCAAACACAAATCAAGTCATTAGACCACACTTAAAAAATTTATAGACACATTTAGGAGGTCGAATGAATGTCGAATCTAGCAAGTTCATAGTCAAATCGAGGGTCTCGACAAGACAAATCTAACAAGCCAAAGATCACTCAACTTCAACATCATTAAAGCATCCAAATGTTCATTAAATACTGTTTGATTGAGGGAAGCTCTCCGGACCATCAGATAAAAAATGGTTCATATTCCCGCATTAATTGCACCCAGAACATTATAAGTAGTCTCATTCCTCTCATGAGAAAGAAACTTAAGCCTAGAGAGAGCTTGAGGCTTTGAGGAGGAGTTGCAACTCAGCATCACCGCTGGCCGTCATTGACCACAACCGACCACTGTTGGCCACCGCCAACCTCCATTGGGCACCGCGTACCATCGTCAACCACCAGCGACCGTTGTTGCCACTACCAACCTCCGTTGACCTCCACCAACTGTCGTCCACCACCATCAATCACACCGACCAGACGCCGTCAGTCGATTTGTAATTTGAAAAATATAGTTACCCTTTCCTGTCTGAGGGACAAGGGATTTCTGTAATTATCAATCAATAGTAGATTTTCGCAACTGGGACAAACTGTGGTTTTTCCCCTTACAGGTTTTCCACGTAAAAATTTCGGGAGTCGTCGCTGCTTGTTTCTCTTTCCTTTGTGTATGTGTTGAATTCTCGTACCGCGCTATGATGATAATCCGTTTCTCTACCACCATGAATTTTCTAGCACACATCAATCTCTTTCACAAGCTTGGTAAATTTGCCAATAAGTTATTGGTCATACCTGCAAGCCCACCATAGCATTGATAAATAATTTAATGGAGCCTTCTTATTTAGTCTCTCTTCTTAGTAAATAACTTTGAGGAAAAACTCATCCATATGTAAATGGTTAACCACACCATAATAATATTGAATTTAGATTTATTTTCTTTGACGCAGCTCCCATTTTGGCAAATGTAGCTTATATTTTAAAGTGAATTTTCATTTTGGAATTAACAACTTAGATTTTAAAGTGAATTTTTATTTTGGGAATGAAAAATATACTTTAGTATTGGAAGATGCAACGAAAACTCTTATATCATGTGAAATATTTTCATTTAAGAACATATTTCGAGGTGTGCAATTAATCACGTATGGGGTTCACATAGACAAGAATGCTTAAATCAATAATTGACTTTCCACCTTACTTTAAATTTAAATAATTTACAATGAAATATTTTAAATCAAGAAAATAAAATGTGAAAGAAATAAACTCGTGAAGCTTTGGCGTAGCTATTGTAACAGACAATATTAGATCTAAAAATTTTAAAAAATATAAGGCATATTATCAATCACCCATTGCTATAACTCTGAGATTATGTCAACTTCTAAAATTATATTTTATGTACTCATTTGAATGCACATTATAATGTGCTGATTGATTTCTAGGTAAATATGAATATTCATACATCATGATTATGGATGTATAATAGAGTTTATCCAAATAGAAAATGGATCACCAGTAGGTCTTAAATGGTGTAGAGGCCTTCGTGGTTGCATCATCACAGCTTCCATCTTACCTATCTCATTGTATATTTCGATGTCCATGCTCAAAACACAGGAATTGAGCACACTTAACATCTGACCAAGTAAGATATGATTTAATTTATTGGGGTTTTCAGCCTAATGACTTGATTTGGACTTAGCATGAGGAGGTTGATCTTGAATATTCAGCTTAGTTCCTTCGACGAGTTATTATCATCCACCTAGATTTCACTCAAGTAGATTTGAAGAGATGATCTTTGATAGAACAACGCTGCATTACATGAGATAAGTGCAAGAAGAGACATCAAATCAGAAGGTTGAACTTTTTTATGATCTATTGAATGCTGCACCAAGGCCACTGTGGGTGGGATGCACTTCTCATTCTGCATTATCTGTAACCCTTAGAATGGTAAAAATTAAAATAGAGTTTAATATATCTTAAGAATGCTTCAATCAGTTTGCAACATTGCTGAAAAAGGCTAATCCATAAAAAAAAATAGTTCTAGAAGGCTTATACTGGAAGAAAAAGTTGGTCTTCAAGTGAGGGTTGAAAACAAAGAAGATTGATTATTACGTGAATGGTTGCATGTTATTTTATAAGTCCAGTGCACTAGAGACTCATTGCACATTATGCACTTCTCCGAGATTTAACCCTCAAAATAATAATAAAAAAAGAGTTAGAAATAAGTTTCTTAGAAGCGTCCCTTGTATTTACCGTTTATTCCACGTCTTCAGAGGCTATTTGTTTTCCCGTGTTGTTCCGCATATGACGTGACAACATATTAGGTTAGGGGATGTCAATTCAATGAGTCATCCTTGAGGATGTGAAGCTACCATACCCCTAAAAGTCGAGTCCAAGAGGCAAGACTCGACGGGAAGATATGGTACTCCTACATAATCAAGCCCAAGGGGCAAGCCTCAATGAGAAGCTACCATACCCCTGGAAGACGAGCCCAAGAAGCAAGTCTCGATGTGAAGCTAGTTGTAGACGAAGTCCTCACTAGAAAGACTTCATGAGAGCAAGTGGTTGACAAGGTCTCCACTCAAAGACCTCAGAAGGCTACCCCGCTGCAAAGCTTCGCCGCGATACCCTGCCTGACGCTCCGCCTCAATGTTTCGCCGCAACAATTCTCCAACATGTCACCGCAACATTTTACCGCAACTCTTCACCGCAACGTTCCACAACTCTTCACCGCAACGTTCCGCAACTCTTTGCCGCAACACTTCACCATAATATTTAGCCGCAACGTTTCATCGCAACACTTCGCCGCAACGCCCTGTCCCGACGCTTTGTCGCAACGCCCTGTCCCGACGCTTCGCCGCAACGCGTCACCGCGATGCCTCGCTGCGACGCACTGCCCCAATGCATCGCCTCGCGCCGACGCCTTGCCGCCACACACCACTGCAACGCAACATTGCCCCGCTGCGACACCTGGTCACAACGTTCCTTTGCAACGCTTCACTGCGGCGCACCGCTGCAACGCTTCGCCGCGGCACACGCTGTAACGCCTCGCGTCGCTACGACACCCCGCCGCGACGCACCGCCGCAACAGATCCACTTACCTCGTGGCGCACCGCCTCATCGCTTCATCGTGACGCTCAACGTGTCGCCGCGACACACCACCACAACACATCGCCGCGACACATCACGCCGCTGCGTCGTGCCGCGGTGATGCGTCGTCATGATACACCGCGATAACTCTACTCCCTCTCCTTTAGCCCTATTTATAGACTAAAAAATAGATGGGGCCATTAAATGCTCATTAATAAAAAAAAATAAAAAAATATATATAAAAAAAACTTTTTCGAGCTTTCCATCCGATTTGCGCTTCCCGCAGTTCGGCTCAAGCACTTTTCGCCGATTCCGCTTTTGCTTCTTCCGTTTCCGTCGTTTGACATTCCCATAATCCATTATGCTAAAAGGTAATATTACTTATGCGTGTATTAAAAGGATTATCAAACCAAATTAAAAGATTAGCACAAGCTGGCAAAGCAATATATCTATATATATATATATATATATATATATA
>JXCR01147288.1:118736-132213 GCA_002079205.1 Phalaenopsis hybrid cultivar
ATATATATATATGCAAAGAAACAATAATAAATAAATGAAGAAGGAGTGCTCCGAATCTTGATACTTTTGGACGATGAAATTGATCTCACCCAAAAATAGGGGGCAACTGATACGCCACTAACAAATTTTCATCATCTGACACGAATCTCGACATTATATTTTAAGCAAGGAACATTCAAATCTTGATAAAAAATCATCCAGAGCTCCGATTTCAACAAACTTATAGTCAAACTGATCAGCTCGATGAGATGGACCTAATGATATAAAAGTCAGTCCAATCCGAGTCAAATCAAGCCTGAATCAAATCATTAACCACACTTGGAGGATTTCTGAAGGCATTTGAAAGGTCAAACGGATGTTGAATCTAGCAAGTTTATAGTTGAATTGAGCGTCTCGACAAGACGAATCCAACGGGCCTAAGATTGCTCAATTCTGACATCTTTAAGGCACTCAAACGTCCATCAAACATCATCCGATCAAGGGAAGCTCTCGGACCGTCCGATCAAAATGGTTCATATTTCAGCATTAATTGCACTCAAAACACTATAAATAGAGCCTCACCCCTCACATGAAAGGGGGGAGACTGGAGAGAGAACTAGAAGCTTTGAGAAAGATCTCATGTCCAATATCATCCTCGTTATCGTCGATCGCCGTCGACCACCACTAACCGTCGACAACCACCGCTAACCTCCATCGACCACCACCGACCGTCATCGATTGTCGTCCACTACCGTCGATCACCGTCGACCTCCGTCAACCACTGCTGACTAGACGTCGTCAGTCGACATTGTAATTTAGAAAGTTAGTAACTCTTTCCCGCCTGTGGGACAAGGGACATCTGTAATCATCAACTTATAGTGAATTTTTCAACTTGGCCAGACCCAATGATTTTTCCCCTTTACGAGTTTTTCACGTAAAAACTTATGGTGTTATCACAGCTTGATTCATTTTCATCTGAGTGTGCACTAAGACTATAATCTATTACTCTATCACCGCGAAATTTCTAGGACGCATTAATATTGATTTAATATTTCTCAAAATTTACTTAAAATTAGATTGAAATCCCGTTGCCAGAGCGCTTATTGCTTACGGAGAGCGCACGCAAAGCACACACTGCTTGCTCTCTCTGATCACAGTCGCCGATCATTCATTAAAAAAAAAAATAATAAAAGTGATACACACTATGGTAGAGACTTGAATTTATGTGCAGTTGTGATCGGAGAGCGCCAGACATCCTGCACAATAATTTTTCCCGCTGATGAGTGGGCCGGGGAGCATGCAAGCCATTTCGCTCAAAGCAGTTAACTGTAATTGCTTTACGGGGACAACCTCAGCCGTCGATTTCAAACAGCGACCCAAAAACGGTTAGAGGGACCTACCGGTCCAATAGGCGAAAGGCGCGCNGATACTTTTAGACGATGAAATTAATCTCGCCCAAAAATAGGGGGGCAACTAATACGTCATTAACAAATTTTCATCATCCGACACGAATCTCGAGACAAGACGCAAATCTCGAGATTACATTTTAAGCAGGAAACATTCAAATTTTGATAAAGAGTCATCCAGAGCTCCGATTTCAACAAAATTATAGTCAAACTGATCAGCTCGATGAGACAGACCTAATGATATGAAAGTCAGTCCAATCCGAGTCAAATCAAGCCCAGATCAAATTATTAAACCACAGTTGTAGGATTTCCAGAGGCATTTGAAAGGTCAAACAGATGTTGAATCTAGCAAGTTTATAGTCGAATCGAGCGCCTCGACAAGACAAATCCAACGAGCCCAAGATTGCTCAATTCTGACATTGTTAAGACACTCAAATGTCCATCAAACGTCATCCGATCAAGCGAAGCTCTCGGACCGTCCGATCAAAATGGTTCATATTCCATCATTAATTGCACTCAAAACACTATAAATAGAGTCTTACCCCTCACATGAAAGGGGGAGGCTGGAGAGAGGACTTGAGGCTTTGAGAAAAAGCTCAAGTCCAAGATCATCCTTGCCATCGTCGACCACCACTGACTGTCGACAACCACAGCTAACCTTCGTCGACCACCGCCAACCGTCATCAATTGTTGTCAACTACTGTTGATCACCGCCGACCTCCGTCAACCACCGCTATCGTCAGGCGACGTTGTAATTTGAAAAGTAACTAACTTTTTCCCGCTTGTGGGACAATGGGCATCTGTTATCATCTTATAGTGAATTTTTACAACTGGGCCAGACCTCTTGGTTTTTCCCCTTTACGGGTTTTTCATGTAAAAAATTCTGATGTTATCACAACTTGATTAATTTTCATCTGAGTGTGCGCTAAGACGATAATCCATTACTCTGCCGCCGCGAATTTTCTAGCACGCATCAATATTGATTTAATATTTCTAAAAATTTACTTAAAATTAAATTGAAACCACCCCGCTGTTGGAGCATTTATTGAGTACAGAGAACGCACGCAGAGCTGCATGCCCTCTCTGATCACAGCCGCCCATCAACCATTTTAAAAAAATAATAATAAAAGTGAGACGCATTATCATACAAACTTGAGTTGATGTGAGACTATGATTGGAGAGCGCAAGCGCAAGCAATCGTACACAATAATTTTTCCGCTGCTGAGTGTGCGGGGGAGCATGAAAGCCATTTCGCTCAAAGCAGTTTAACTGTAATTGCTTTACGGGGACAACCTGAGCCGTCGATTCCAAACAGCGACCCAAAAGCGGTTAGAGGGACCTACCGGTCCAATAGACGAAAGGCGCGCGTGCCAAAATGAAATTGTGGGGCCTACAGCTTCCCCGCAAATCCCAACTGGCGCGCTTTTCAATCCGTTGGCATTCCGGCCCTCATTCTTCCAAAGGCCACAGCCAGGAACGCCTTCCTCTACCTAGGGTTTCCTCCGTTGTTCCAGCGTTCCTATCAGCGCAAGACCTCTGGGTGTTTGACTAAATTCCCAGATACTTTCCATCTCGGAGTTTGCCCTAACCCTAAGTAGAAATCGACCGCCCCATTTGAGGCTGCTTTNTCCAATAGGCGAAAGGCGCGCGTGCCAAAATGAAATTGTGGGGCCTATAACTTCCCCGCAACTCCCCAACTGGCGCGCTTTTCAATCCGTTGGCATTCCGGCCCTCATTCTTCCAAAGGCCACAGCCAGGAACGCCTTCCTCTATCTAGGGTTTCCTCCGTTGTTCCAGCGTTCCTATCAGCGCAAGCCCTCTGGGTTTTTGACTAAATGCCCAGATACTTTCCATCTCGGAGTTTGCCCTAACCCTAAGTAGAAATCGACCGCCCCATTTGAGGCTGCTTTNAGTGTTTGACTAAATGCCCGCATACTTTCCATCTCGGACTTTGCCCTAACCCTAAGTAGAAATCGACCGCCCCATTTGAGGCTGCTTTGGTGTTAAGCACATGAGGTTCTCTGCGGTAGATTGAGATGAAACTTGACGCTCTACTGACCTCCGCTGGCATAAACATCGGCCTCTGCGTGTTTTTTATCTCGCTATATTCGGTGATCAGGAAGCAGCCTTCAAATTTATATGTTTATTTTGGGCGGAGTACTCTGACACAGGAGCGGAAGAAGAGCAATGATTCCTTCAAAATTGGCAGAATTTTGCCTACTCCGGCTTGGATACTGGAGNGTCAGGAAGCAGCCTTCAAATTTATATGTTTATTTTGGGCGGAGTACTCTGACGCAGGAGCGGAAGAAGAGCAATGATTCCTTCAAAATTGGCAGAATTTTGCCTACTCCGGCTTGGATACTCGAGGCATGGGGACCGACCGAAAATGAGATATTGGCATCCGTTGGTCTTGATGCTGTTGTATTTTTAAGGATGATTGTTTTCAGGTATCTGAATGCATATCACTTTGCTGTGTTAATTTCTACCCCTAAAGTTACCTTTGAGTACAGTCAAATTCGGTGTTAAACCTGGATATCGATCTATCGAAAATTACTTGCACAGTGGATGGCTCATCAATTCAGCTGTTAAAACTTACATTCAGAACGTTAAAGTTTTGTGGAATACTTGCTTAGCCATTTCATGCTCAAAGACATTCACTTTGTTATTATCAACTTTCT
Organism: Phalaenopsis hybrid cultivar; assembly: GCA_002079205.1. Classification (NCBI taxonomy): domain Eukaryota; kingdom Viridiplantae; phylum Streptophyta; class Magnoliopsida; order Asparagales; family Orchidaceae; genus Phalaenopsis; species Phalaenopsis hybrid cultivar. Next base: position 122,800 of record JXCR01147288.1, read on the forward strand.
TTTCAGAACTGAAAGTTCATGTGAGACTATGTTGANCATATCGATTTATCGAAAGTTACTTGCACAGTGGATGGCTCATCAATTCAGTTGTTAAAACTTACATTCAGAACGTTAAAGTTTTGTGGAATACTTGCTTAGCCATTTCGTGGTCAAAGACATTCACTTTGTTATTATCAACTTTCTTTTTAGAACTGAAAGTTCATGTGAGACTATGTTGATTTGTACTGCAATTTAGCTATTAAGGAACTGATATCATAAAATAATTGACAAGAAGGTCTAAAAACTCTGTTCAAATTAGGTGCGTTAAGAGTAAAAATAATGTAACCTTGATTAAAGATAGATAAATTATATAAATTTGAAAATTATTTATTGAGAAATTGTTAAACGAGACTTTTAAGGAATAATTATAAAGAAAAAAAAACCATGAAGTACATTATAGATTGATTAATTTAAAAGAAGTTGGAATTCATGTTCATGATAATACATAATGGTTAAACTTTAGGTCCATCAGAGATCTATGTTGAGATTTGGTGAGTTGTGAAAATAAAATAGAGAAATTAGCTAAATGCATAAGAAAAAAAAAATGATTTGGAAAAGATGTTGGTACCAATCATACATTCAAAAAAGAGATGTATTGGTGTGTTGTAATAAGGGATTATAAAATTTAGAGTAAAGATAGATGGTTAAGAAATNTTTTGAGTACGGTCAAATTCGGTGTTAAACCTGGATATCGATCTATCGAAAGTTACTTGCACAGTGGATGGCTCATCAATTCAGTTGTTAAAACTTACTTTCAGAACGTTAAAGTTTTGTGGAACACTTGCTTAGCCATTTCGTGCTCAAAGACATTCACTTTGTTATTATCAACTTTCTTTTCAGAACTGAAAGTTCATGTGAGACTATGTTGACTGCAATTTAACTATTAAGGAACTGATATCATAAAATAATTGACAAGAAGGTCTAAAAACTCTGTTCAAATTAGGTGCGTTAAGAGTAAAAATAATGTAACCTTGATTAAAGATAGATAAATTATATAAATTTGAAAATTATTTATTGAGAAATTGTTAAACGAGACTTTTAAGGAATAATTATAAAGAAAAAAAAAACCATGAAGTATATTATAGATTGATTAATTTAAAAGAAGTTGGAATTCATGTTCATGATAATACATAATGGTTAAACTTTAGGTCCATCAGAGATCTATGTTGAGATTTGGTGAGTTGTGAAAATATAATAGAGAAATTAGCTAAATGCATAAGAAAAAAATGATTTCGAAAATATGTTGGTACCAATCATACATTAAAAAAAGAGATGTATTGGTGTGTTGTAATAAGGGATTATAAAANAATAATAGAGAAATTAGCTAAATGCATAAGAAAAAAATGATTTAGAAAATATGTTGGTACCAATCATACATTAAAAAAAGAGATGTATTGGTGTGTTGTAATAAGGGATTATAAAATTTAGAGTAAAGATAGATGGTTAAGAAAGTGCTTCAAGAACACTCTGCATTCAAAGAATATATATCTTGAAACCTATTGATAGATATAAAAAGTTTCACTTAGTCTCATTAAGTGAATATCAAGAACATGCTTGCATTATAAAACTTGAGAGAATTGAGTGAGAAAGTATTACAATAAAGATATAGGATTAGTGCTAACTGAAAATAAGATGATGAAAATTAAACTTAGGTGGTTTGGGCATGAACACCAAGCTTGGAATATGCAACCTATAATGCAGCAACAACAAGAACAACAACAAAACCTTTATCCCACTAAGTGGGGTTGGCTACATGAATCCTTTTTCTCCATTGAAAATATTTAATTTGGAAGTAAAATTGAAATATCAATGTTAAAAATTGTGCTATCGGTTATTAAGGCATTTTTTCATTGTGGGGGTGAGGCGTATATCTTACGCCTCAGCCACCTCACTGTAAAAAATTATACAAAGAAAAAAATATTGTATACATTTTAAAGTGTGAAGTGAGGAATATAATATATTAACATCCTCCCATATTAATATGTTAAGTATTAAAATATAACCATCTTAAAAAAGTAAAAAGTAATAAATAGCATTAAAAAAAGTAACATGCTAATATCCTGACATCAAATCATGAAGTAAGGAGATTTATATAGATGTCAAATTATCAAAGTAAGCTAANCATATCAATGTTAAAAATTGTGCTATCGGTTATTAAGGCATTTTTCATTGTGGGGGTGAGGCGTAAATCTTACACCTCACCCGCCTCACTGTAAAAAATTATACAAAGAAAAAAATATTGTATACATTTTGAAGTGTGAAGTGAGGAATATACTATATTAACATCCTCCCATATTAATATGTTTATTAAAATATAACCATCTTAAAAAAGTAAGAAGTAATAAATAGCATTAAAAAAAGTAACATGCTAATATCCTAACATCAAATCATGAAGTAAGGAGATTTATATAGATGTCAAATTATCAAAGTAAGCTAAGATATCAAGTACAATATCAAAATTTAAATATATAACTAAAATAATTCAAATGTTTATTGCAAGTCTCTTAATACCAATCATACTGTGCTCCACTAAGTAAAAAAATAACATTTATCAACATTGAAACTTCTAAATTTAAAAATTCCCATCACTCTCAACACAATGGATCTTCATTTGAATCTTTAATTTGTATAACAAATTGCTTTCTTTTTTCCNCTTAATACCAATCATACTGTCCTCCACTAAGTAAAAAAATAACATATTATCAACATTGAAACTTCTAAATTTAAAAACTCCCATCACTCTCAACACAATGGATCTTCATTTGAATCTTTAATTTGTATAACAAATTGCTTTCTTTTTTCCCTCATCCTCAGTTCTATCCATATTCTCTCATTCCTTTTCATCTTTATCATTCCTAATCTCTAGCAATAAATAAAAAATGGTGGTTAATTTATAAAAGAACAACTATGTTGATAATTAAATTTTCAATCACATAAATTTTTGTGTNTTCTAGCAATAAATAAAAATGGTGGTTAATTTATAAAAGAACAACTATGTCGAAAATTAAATTTTCAATCCCATAAATTTTTATGTTTATCTTATTTATTTATTTTTAGTTGACTTGTAGTGGCTTTGCTTCTATCGCATCAAAGAAGTTAACATTGAGGTTCTCTTTTTACAAATCAAATGTTGTTGCTTTGTTATTGTCATCCATATACTATTTATCATATGATAGCATGCCGTTACAAAGTAAGAGATTTTCATCATCCTTTAAAATCTTTTGATTTAATTTATTCTCTTGTTATATATAATATAAACCGGCAAGTTCATCCTTAATGCAGTCAAATTATTTCTCTCTTTTTTTATTTAGTATGAATTTGATTGTATGTACTTGCTCATAAACGGATGACAAATATTTTAGTCCCAATACTTAAAACNCATAATATAAACCGGCAAGTTCATCCTTAATTCAGTCAAATTATTTTTCTCTTTTTTTTTTTTTAGTATGAATTTGATTGTATGTACTTGCTCATAAACGGATGACAAATATTTTAGTCCCAATACTTAAAACAATAATTGTTGTAGCTTTGGAGTGGTATCACTAATTTGAATTCAACATTCTACTAAATTTTAAAATATATATAATTAAAATAGGGAGTTTGCTTCTTTATTTTATTCATTAAATGTTAAAAATTACTTAGAGAATGTTTTCCTACTCTATTTTTAGCATGTTGCAGTTCACAAAATCCTTCCTTATTTTTCAAGAGGTTAAGTTGCATATTTTCCTTCCCACACTAAGTTGATTCAAGTANAAGTTTGTTTCTTTATTATATTCATTAAATGTTAAAAATTACTTAGAGAATGTTTTACTACTCTATTTTTAGCTTGTTGCAGTCCACAAAATCCTTCCTTATTTTTCAAGAGGTTAAGTTGCATATTTTCCTTCCCACACTAAGTTGAATCAAGTATCAACATATTCATAAAATGATGCAAATTTAATTTAATCTCAGACTTAGTTGAATTCTCAACATTTTTAAATCATGGATTATAATAATATCTTGAAGCATACAAATGACTATGAAGCTGAACCTCTCACTTGCCATCAATGATTTCTCATTGATACATCTCGCTTTTGAGATGGTGATTATCCTTCCTCAATCCCCTCCACATCCTTCTCACATCACTCACTGCCTCTTTCCTTTGCTGCCACTGCCCAGAACTGCACAAAGTTATTGTTTTGCTGCGGTGTTCAACCTATACAGCTGCCTTTTCCTCTTCCTTACTTGCCACCGCCACCAGAAAATCACCCTGCTGCTATCTTCCCCCATTCCAGCACCTCAGGAAAACAAACCCGTGCTGTTCCTGCCACTTCTACCCCAGCTCCTTGCTGCCACTGCCCAGGACAACAACCACACTTGTTGTTCCCTGCAGTTTCGCACTTCCTCTAGCTGCTACCAAGATCCCCTTGCTTTCGTCACACCAATCAGCCCTTTCACGTCCCTAACAGATACCGCCATCACCCCAGATTCATCCTAGTCGCGTGTTGTGTGTTGTTTTTATTGTAATTTTCTATCCCTGTTTATTTGGTTATACTTTCCTATTTAAATTCAACAATAATATTGTTTTCTCATTGTGGTTTGGTTAAACTTCGGTATTGCAGTGATCACCGCCCTTCCCTTTTGGGCTCCTAGTATAGACATGAATCTTAATCTGCATAGGTTGAGTTCATTAACAAAATGATTAGAGAGTNCTCTCGCATCACTCCCTGCTTCTTTCCTTTGCTGCCACTGCCCAGAACTGCACAAAGTTATTGTTTTGCTGCAGTGTTCAACCTTTCCAGCTGCCTTTTCCTCTTCCTTACTTGCCACCGCCACCAGAAAATCACCCCGCTGCTATCTTCCCCCATTCCAGCGCCTCAGGAAAGCAAACCCTTGCTGTTACTGTCACTTCAACCCCAGCTCCTTGCTGCCACTGCCCAGGACAACAACCACACGTGTTGTTCCCTGCAGTTTCGCACTTCCTCTAGCTGCTACCAAGATCCCCTTGCTTCCGTCACACCAGTCAGCCCTTTCACATCCCTAACAGTCACCGCAATCACCCCGGATTCATCCTAGTCGCGTGTTGTTTTTATTGTAATTTTCTATCCCTGTTTATTTGGTTATACTTTTATTTAAATTCAACAATAATATTGTTTTCTCATTGTGATTTGGTTAAACTTCGGTATCGTAGTGATCACCGCCCTTCCTTTTTGGGCTCCTAGTATAGACATGAATCTTAATCTGCATAGGTTGAGTTCATTAACAAAATGATTAGAGAGTTTGCATTGCTGATGAGAATTTAGTAAATTAAATGCACCCATAGGGTGATAAGGTTGTTTGTGACTTTGATGAGGCTACAGTAGATTGAATGACAAGAAAAAAAGAATGCTCATTTCCAATGGGCTTTATGAGAGAACATGATGTATGATCAATATAAGTTATAACTTTGAATTTATTTTTCTTGAATTTCTTCCCCCTTAATTTTAGGTTTGGAGAATTAAGGTTATTGTTCGAGAAAGTTATATCCATAGAATTATAAACTTTTTTAGTGACCGAGGAATTTTATTTGTACCTTTTTAATTTGGGAATATCCAATAATGATGTTCGTTAGTACCTAATTTTGCTCTACTGTTGAGAATGAATGTAAATATAGATTAAACATTTAAATATTTTTTTATGGAAAATAAGAAGTTATTTTGATATTGGGAAATTAATGGGTAAGGGATCAGAAAAGTGTTTCAAAATTTTACATGGAGGATATTCTATTCTCGCATAGATAATTATGAACATTTGTGGAGAACATTAGTGATCTACTCGCTTCTAAGATATATACATATATTTTTTTTTACTTAATATGTCTTAATCATTCCATTTTATTGAAAGGCTTTGACACGAGCTTTGGTGGATAATATCTTGAATAAGGAGATAATTTTCTTAGACAACAACGAAGTATTTGTCAATTCTTGTGACTTGGATTTTAGACTAAAATTGAATGTTAATCATGTTTTGAAATGCTTAAAATTTATCCCAATTTGAATTTTTTTCTTTCATTAAGAAAATCAAATATGGTTAGGATTGTTAATGAAAGAATTAAACTATCTAGCTTCAAAGACATTTTTAACTCTTAATGGCTTCCCATACATTAGTATGGACTAAATCAAAAGTTTGGGAATGTTCGTAAGTTTGATTGGGATAAAAATTATGAGGTTGTTTTACCATGCAGTGAATTTGACAATGAAAATCCTCTACATATTTTTTTTTTTTTGGTGATAGAGAATGATTTAATTTTTCAAGGCAATTAAAGTTTATGCATCTGAGCTGATAATGCCTAAGCCAAATATGTCCATCATTAGTTGAAGTTTATTTGAAGTTTGAAGTGGGAGTTTTAACGAATAAAAACTTATTGTACCCAAATTGTGGCATCTTTTTTTAGTAGGTAGAATTTTAAAATACATCTTTATACTAACAATTATCTTCTTTGAGTTTAGGTCATAAGTGTGAAGACTGACAAAGATATCTAAGAAATTTATTACACAATTTTTGTCTCGAGTTTATTAACTGATAATAAGTTATAATCTATGTTAGAAGCTTATAATCAAGTGGCAGATCTTTTCAGACAATGGCAATGCTTGTTCTAACCACTGTCTATTTCTAACAATATGCAATCTGGATATTTCAATTTTCATACCATAACATATGATATAATATCCTCGATCGTACTATCCAAGCAATATTTTTATTTTTATTTGCTTTGATGACATCTAAGAATTTATCTTTTTGAGCAACAAAACCTATATATTTCAAGGATACTATGAAATAAGATTCTACTGGGATAATAGCTAGTTGTCTTCAATTTATTGTGCAGATGGTTGAATTAGGAATGAGAGCATTACTGTCATTTATTTTTGTTGCTGATTTTCTTTGAAATTTTTTTGTCCAATATTTCATCATAATTTGTTAATGTTTAGGATATAATTTTTTATTTTTAAATTTTTTAGATTGATTTTTTAGCGTTGGAGTTATCATCTTCTTAACCGTTAGCTTATTTATGGCAACTGCCATCATCTTCTTTCCAAAAGGTAAAAAGTTGTTTGTAAATTAAGAATTAATTATTTTTGCTTATCCTTCTCATAAATTCCCTTGTTATGTATTAAAAAAAAAAGATAAAAAGTTGTATGTAAATTAAGAATTAATTATTTTTGCAGAAAACAAATATAAAAAAAATCAGACATTTATTTTAAAATCTATAATTTTTTATATAGCAAAAAATGTAATGATGTTTACAGATTACGCAATTGCTGTAAATGGAAAGCCACTATCCATGAGTGCTATTGATAGAAAGATGTTCATGAATTACTAAATTGTTGTAGATGGAAATATGTTCTCCATTGTTTGCCAGATTGCTAATTTGCTATGGATAAAAAGGTATTAGGGGTGGACCTAGGTAGGGTCCAAGGGGCAATTGTGCCACCTTAAATTTAGATTTTTACTTATATGAGAGGGCAATTTGATCTTTTGCTTTTCCTAAAATATCGGTTTTACCCCTCCTGAAATATTGCTTTACCCTTCTTTGCTCTATCCCCTCCCATGCTGGGTCTAGGGGGCAATTTACCCCCCTAAAAAAAAAGGCTAGTTCCGCCCATGTTGACTATTGATTTGAGTTTATTTCAACATAATGTAAATCATAGTTTTTAGGAGTGTATTGATACAAGATTCTTTGTAGGGTGCATTATGCAACTTGTGATACATAGACAATTACTCGAGTTTAGAGTTTCAAAGTGAAAGTTACTAGTTTTCCATTTTACCTTGTGATGGATCAAATTAAAGTACAATCCATGAATATACCTTAGCTTCATGTCTTGAGCATTAAAAATAATTTTTTTTATTTTTTTATGTACTATAAGATATTCTTATATTGAAGATTGTGATCATTGGTACATCCTATATAGGCGATAGTGCATGACACGCCTTCTCAATGAATACTAAATAATGACACATTATTACAACTCAATAAAAGAGTCAAGTATAGACTCTAAATAAATACATCTCAAAATAAGAAAAGATTTTATTTTCTTACCCTAAGAGGAGAATTATCAAATATAATTCTACTCCTAATTTTATTTTTGCATATATCTCTTTATTTTGTCTGCATGCTCTAGATTATATAATTGACTATGATCTACAAAATAAGAACTAGACATAAATTGAGTTTCACCAATTTTCATTTTTCATGATTTAACCATTCATTGAGCTTACCAAAAAATTCACGAAAATTCAATTGATTGATAAAATTCATTTTAAAAATTGTGATCTACAAAATAAGAACTAGACATTAATTGAGTTTCATCAATATTCAATTTCATGATTTAACCATTCATCAAGCTTACCAAAAAATTCATGACTATTCAAATGATAGATAAAAGACCTTTTAAAAGTTGGGGTTTACGCATGTATTTACTTTTTTCCCCAATGAGTTTATCCATGTATTTGACCAATCAAAATTGTTCGTTGTATACAAGATGTCATCATGCGCAAATGTATTTGATTCCAATCCTGTTGAAAGTCTACATTTCAGAACCATAATGATCTTATCATGCAATCAAAGCCATTCATTGTGTCAATTTTGTTGCATCCAAATGATGATCAAGAGATCTAAAAAATTTATGAAATGAAATTGTGCATACCACCTGTTTTAATTATGTGAAATATAGTTTTAACATTGCATACATGCACAAAACAAAACTGGATTGGTTCCCAGTCTCAGACCCCGTATAACTGGGTCCGGACTATCTTTAAGGGGCCTTCAGGTTCTAAGAAGACATGCCAAACATAAGTGACTAAAAAAAATAAGGGGGTCAAATGTGACATTCTCAAAGTTGACTAAAAGTATCTGCCAAGTGAACAAATTTGAATAATAAAAAATTAATGGAAGTTCAAATTTTTTTAACAAGTTAAAATTTCAAATATATTTTAGGCTATCACATGATAATGTTTTTCATTAANTTGGCATTCTCAAAGTTGACTGAAAGTATCTGCCAAGTGAACAAATTTGAATAATAAAAAATTAATGGCAGTTCAAATTTTTTTAACAAGTTAAAATTTCAAATATATTTTAGGCTATCACATGATAATGTTTTTCATTAATGCTGCACCATAACTCTCAGGCAAGTGATTCTCTTAGTTCTTGGTCATTCTACTAATGCTGCCCATCTTTTTCACCTTGCAGTATCCGAATATTCTCCATTGCTTTCCTGATCTGCATGTTTGGGGTATTGCCGCTGAATTATTATGGACAAGAAATGACTCACAACCGCATGGCTCGTGAATCTTTGGAAGTTTTTACAATTGTCAATGTTAAGGAAGGCTCTCAATGGTAAGCACAACGATGTTTTAGTC
>JXCR01147288.1:160343-216347 GCA_002079205.1 Phalaenopsis hybrid cultivar
TATATATATATATATCGAACCTCAAGATAATATGTTGAGCAATAAATATTTGAATTTTGATAAAAAATCATCTAGAGATTCAATTTTAGCAAACTTATAGTCAAATTAACCGACTCGATGAGACGGACCTAATGATATGAAAGTTAGTCCAGTCCGAGTCAAATCAAACCCAGATCAAGTGATTAAATCATTCTTGCAAGATTTCTGAGATTTCCGAACACATTCGAAAAATCAAGCGAATGTCAAATTCAGCGAGTTCATAATCTAATTGAACGTCTCAACAAGATGAATCTAAAGAGCCTGAGATTGCTCAATTCTGATATCGTTAATGCACTCAAATGTCCATCACACGCCATCTGATTGAGGGAAGCTCTCTAGACCGTCCGATCAAAATGGTTCATATTCTTACATTAATTGCACTCATAACACTATAAATAGAGCACCACCCCACACCACATGAGGGGGGGCTTGAGAGAGAACTTGAGACTTTGAGAATGAGTTCAAGTCCTGTTAGATATGGCTCATATCTATGGAGTTGGAGTTTCTTTTGAAGAGGTGTGTCTCCTGGTGAAAAGGAGTGTTTTTGTCTCGCAGATGAGATTATGTATCATGTTATGAATCTGAAATCTCCAGGAGAAGTATGGAAGAAATTGGAATCTCAATTTATGTCCAAATCTGTGACGAATAAATTGTATCTGAAGCAAAGGTTGTATGGGCTGAAGATGCAGGCAGACACTGATTTGGTTCAGCACTTGAATGTCTTCAATCAAATAATCATGGATCTGGCACGGCTTGATGTGAATATTGAGAATGAAGACCGAGCAATGATTCTTTTGTGTTCATTGCCTACTTCTTATGAACATCTGGTGACTACTCTTACATATGGGAAAGAAACAATTAAAATTGATGAGATTACTGCAGCATTGTTGGCTCACAACCAGCGGAAGCAGAATGCAGAGGAAAGCTCTCATGGTAATTGTTTATATGCCAAGGGTAATCAGGATCGTGAAAGTAAGGAGGAGAAGGAGAATTCTGGAAGGCAAAGTTCCAGGTCAAAGCCTAAAGGCAAGAAGATTCGTTGCTTTAAGTGCAAGGAACAGGGACATATGAAGAGAGATTGTCCAATGCTCAAGAAGAAGACTCGTGATGTATCTTCCAGGTCTGTGAATATGGTGCAGAGTGATATTACAGATTACAGTGATGGTGATGCGCTTTCAGTTACAACAACTCAGTTAAAGGATGGATGGATTCTTGATTCAGGATGTTCTTATCACATGACACCTAACAAGGAGTGGTTCACTTCATACAGGTTATCTGATTCTGGTTCAGTCTATTTGGGTGATAATAGACGTTGCAATATTGCTGGTATTGGTAAAGTCAGAATTAAGATGTATGATGATACTGCTATAACATTATGTGATGTCAGACATGTTCCAGAGTTGAAGAAGAATTTGATTTCCTTGGGCACTCTACACAGAAATGGTTTCATTCCTAAGGCAGATGAGGATAGGGAAACCATCGAAATTGTTAAGGGTGCACTGACTGTGATGAAAGGAAAGATCACTGTAGGTAACATCTATAAACTGATAGGGAGTACAGTTGCAAGTGGAGATCGCTCTGTTGAATCATATGATGAAAATGCAATAGGAACTTTGATCAAGCCAGGTTAGATGGTTTGGTTGCCCAACCCACTTTGGTATAAATAGACTCTATGAGATTTTTCTTCTAAGGGGCTGAATATTCACTAAGGTGGAGATTTGTTTGGTAGGCGCATATACCGGGTGATGCATATCTTCTAAGGTGTTGGATATTCGCCAAGGTGGAGAATTGTTAGATATGGCTCATATCTATGGAGTTGGAGTTTCTTTTGAAGAGGTGTGTCTCCTGGTGAAAAGGAGTGTCTCTTGGTATAAAGGGGGTTGGGAGGAGCGAGCGGCAAGTTTCACTATTTTAGAGNAAACCCTATGAGATGTATTGAACTTCTCTGAAATAGTGAAACCGCCGCTCGCTCCTGAGGACGTAGGCAATTCTTTGCCGAACCTCGTTAAATCTTTGTGTTCTTCTTCTGATTTGTGTCGATTCCTGTTTTATTCCGCTGCAATTTTCACAACAAGTCCAACATCATCTCTGCCACCGCCAACCTCCGTCGACCACCGCTGACCACCATCGACCACCGCCGATCACCACCGACCTCTATCGACCACCGTCGACCTCCGTCGACCACTACCGCTCGTCATCAATCATCGTTGACTACCGTCGACCACCGCCGACCTTCGTCGATCACCGCCAACTAGAAGCCGTCAGTCGACCTTCTACCTTGGAAAATCTAGTATATTTTTCCCTTGTAGGTCTCTGTAATCGCCGACTTATAGTGGATATTTATAACTTGTTTAAGCCCCGTGGTTTTTTCCATTGACGGGTTTTCCACGTAAAAACTTCTTGTGTCATCACATGTTGATTCATTTTCATCTGAGTGTGTGTTGAATCCTCGTGCAACGTTAAGACGGTAATTCTTGTGTGTGTGTGTGTGGATTAATGAATTGAATGATAAATATAAAGAATTAGTAATACTATTGGATCCTAATTTTTTCGTTGTCAACACACCCCCAGAGGTAGAAGCGAGTGAATAAAAGAACTTTTGTAAGAAAAATCGATGGAGAAAAGTCTTGACTTTTTGTCTTGTACTTATAGAGGTATGTTTTATAAAATTATAGAAAGAAGGGAAAGAATATGATAATTTTTTTAATGTGATAATGCTCTAATTGATTATATAGATTTTATGTCAAATTTATATTAAAATTTGAATTTCATCAATGGCGTTAATTGGCGGGTTGGCTGGCTAGAAGTTCATGTTATGTATCTGACGAGACTCGCTGTTGGGATGATTTACGCCTTATATTCAGCGGGTTTTGTTGTTGTCGAGCGGAAACCATTGCCAAAGCTTGAACCAATCTCGAGTTTGGAGATACGACCTTCAATTATCAGTTGATTGCTTACCTAAAGGAGAGACTCTTTCATTTTAGTCTTTCGTTTTGTTTAAGATTCATGTTAATATTTTTTATTTATACATATACTAATTAAAACAATTTGACAGCAATATAATTAGATAAATATTCTGATATGTTTCCTAAAAATGGCAATAAACAAGTGATAACTTCGCTAGGTTTGTAACTGATGTCTCCTGCTAAAGACCCAGAAAAGCCGTCAAGTCAATGATGAAGTCAGCGTAATTATAACATTTAAAGGTGATCATAGATATGTACAATAATTAAAGCATAGAAGGAGGAGGTTTGTCGGCGAGAAAAGCGGCCGTCGGCAGTAAAAAGGTGACGACGCCGCTGAGGCGATAACTTCCTGCGACCGACTTTTTGTTCGATTAATGAAATGTATAACGTAAGCAACATTCCAACACAAGCTCTTTTTTCCCAACCAAACACCGAAACAGTATATCAAACCTTCTCTTACCCAGCTTTATTTTATTTTATTTTTTGTTCTTGCCAAAATTAAAACATATTTTATCCGCTCAAATAAATTCAACATGGATCGATTAAATAAGAAATAAATTTATTCTGTATTTTACGGCTCTGCGGATTTAAACTTTCTAGTAGTTTTTATTCGTTCATTCGATGTTAATTTTTGAAAAATTAAAATAATGTGTTTTTCTGATAAAAAGCAGTTTGAAAAATTACCTCAATATTATTATTGAAAAGAAAATTTAGACAAACATATGCTGAGCAAATACCAAAATAATTGATTGCGGTGTCAGAAGGACCGCAATAATAGAGTGATTATTTATCTTCTTAGTATTGCATGGAAATTTGACACACTCGGGTAATTAAAGAAAAATAAGCAGGATTGAAAAATCTGAAAAGAAAAAAAAACCATGGGGCATGCCCCAATAGAAATGATTTATTATATAATTTTGTGTGTATGATTTTACTCTTCTCATGAATTAGAGAATATGGAGTTATAAATATGATTATTGTAAATGAATACCAATAATTCAATGATAATAGCTACAGTTTAACTATAATGTATGTAGTTCTCAATGATAATAAGCTGCAAGAGTATTTGATTGCTATGGAGGCGGTAGTCCGTCATGGATGTTGTAGAAGATGGTCAAAGTCGTATAGGTCTTAGTTGAAAGTCATTGGTAGTAATTGGTGATTTGAGTCGGGGATGGTTTCTTCACAAGCGACGGACCACAGTTCACTGGGACCTTAGTAGAAACTTGTGGGAGCTCTGAGCCACTTAGGCTGCACTTGGTCACACGGACCACAGTTAGAGAGGTCAAATTGGCTTGTCATTTTCAAACAAGTCGTGTTCAGCTCTTTGAGTAGCTCTTGTTCAGCTCGTTTGTTATGCCTAACGAGCCAAAATCGAACAATTTTTTAAGCTCCAAATGTAAGTGAGTTGAACACGAACAAACTTTTATTCATTGTGTTCAGCACAAATTGGCTCGAATATATATATATATATATTCAAGAAATTAAATGTTATAAATTATAATTAATTAAGATTTTAAATTAAATAATTTTTTAAATAATTAAATCCTATAATATAATAGATTAATAATAATAATATATTAGTAATAGTTATATAAATATTATATATCTATATAATATAATTAATATAATACACTATACATTAAAAAAAAACCCTTACCTGACCTCCCCTTCCCTTCCTCTCAAAATCGCGAAAGGCATTTGACCGCCTCCTTAGGCTCACCTCCTCCTCCTCCTCTCAAACTCTTGAAAGGCTTTCAGTTGCGAGAGCTTAGGGTTTGTCTTTTGTGTTTGTTCTCTAATCTCTACTTCTGTTTGTTTTCGATAAAGTTCTTTGTCTTCGACGTTGACTCAATTGTTCGGTTCTTGCTTTGTAATTGCTCGTTATTCATGCTTGGTTGCTTGTAAGGCTATCGAGGTGTTATCTTTGAGCATCTCTTCTTTAGTATTTCATAATTTTCTTTAGATTCTTCTCTTTGCTTGAATTTTTTAAATCTTTTAGATTTTTTTAGATTTTTTTAGTGAAACCTAGTTTTTTAATTTTTGGGAGTGAAATCTAACTTATTGCCTCTACATCTTTTTATTTATGGTTGAGATCTGATATAAGGGTTTTGTTGTGAACTGTGATTCAGCTATCATGTATTTGTGCTCTGATTTGGCCATTTTGCTTCACTTTTTCTCATAAGGCTTTTAGCTAATAGTGAAAATGCTTGAATCGATTATTCTACATTTGTGTTGTGATTTGGCTATTGTGCACTGAAACAGTGGAATACAAGAATAATGGGTAAATATTAGAGTAATTTTTATCATAAATAGTAGAAAAAGACAATATTAAAACTTAAGCGTTGATTTTTATGTTCAAAATAGTTATACTACATCACTTTAATGATTATTTTAATTTTTTAAAATAATTATTATAAAAAATTTGTATTCTAACGAGTCAATTTCGAGTCAAACATGAACACGAATACGTAAATCAAGTCAAACACGAACACACTATTCACAAGCCATTTTGAACAAGAGCCAATTTCGAACGAGTTGAACACGAGCCAAGCTCGAGCTCTCCTTAGCTTCGCTTTGCCCTATCCATTGTGTTGAGTTGCAACGTCGTCCATAGGCCGCAGTGAACAGAGTCGAGATCTGCACAAGTTGTGAATCACGTAGGTTGTAGTTAGTCACGTAAGTTGTAATGATGAGTTATACTGACGACGTTTAGTTGGGGGAGGTGTTGAACTTGTAAGCTACATAGGCTACAAACCACGTAAGTCATAGTTTGTCACGTAGGGCATAGTGGTCAGTTGTGATGACATCTGCAGGCCGCGGAGGCTGGAGTTTTGAGCTGAATGAGTTATTAACCACATAGGTCATGATGGTGAGTTGTGATAATATCTTATAGGCTTTGGAGGCCAGAGTCAGGAGCTGCATGAGTTGTATGCCATGAAGGTTGTCGTAGTTAGTGACATAGGATGTATTGGTAAGGTATTTTGATGTTTGTAGGTTGCATGTACATGAGTCAGGAACTGCACGAGTTGTGAACTACTTCGGCTGTAGCTTGTCATGTGGGTCATAGTACTGAGCAGTGATGGCATCCGTAGGTCGCATGGGCATGAGTAGGTATTTGCTTTAGTTGTAGATCATTTATGTCGTAGTCGATCACGTAAGCTATAATGGTGAGCAATGATGATGTTCGTACGTAAGTCAAATGGGAATGAGTTAGGAACTATATCGGTTGTTGACCACAGATAATAACCGATCACAAAGGTCGTAAGTGGAGCGCAGTGATGATGTCCGTAGGTTATAGAGGCTCGATTCAGGAGTTGCACATTTTGTTGACCATGTATGTCATAATTGGTTACATACGTGGTGATTTGAGACGATGTCCATAGGTCACAGAGGTCAGACTCTGCATGAGCTATGAATCATGTATGTCGTAGTTGGTTTCACAGGTCGTAATAGAAAGTTTTGATGATATATGTAGGTCGCAGAGGTTATAGTCAGGAGCTGAACGGAAGGAGCTTTAAGAGTTCAGAAAAATTCACTGTGTTTGAGGTGTACTGTTACATCGTCTTCAGGAGGTGTCGCTGCTGCGAGTAAGTTCATTTTTACTTTGCAATCTATGTTGAGAATTCACAGTGCATGTTATGATTTCACAAGGGACTTCAGTGAAAAGAGCAGGTGGAGTCTGATGATAGTACATGGGACCCCACTACGACGATTGCTTAAGGTGGTGGCAGCTAGAGTTGGTAGGGTGTTGCGATGGCGACCGAGTTAGCTGGAGGGCGATGGTCAGAGTTGGCAAAAGGGAGTGATGACCAGAGTTGAATGAAACTAGTGAAGGCCAGAGTTAGTTTGCGGTGACGACGACCTTGATTGATAGGCGACAGCGACGACCGAAAGCATGGGGGGGTGGGGGGAGTTGAATAGACAACCAAAAATTATTAAGATGTTGAATGTTATCAAACATATTGACCAAGGGTTTGATATGTATAGTCTTTGTATTCAACTTAGCTCAATCAATGAGGAGTTACCCCTAGTGAATACCATGAGAATTCATGAAGAAGTCCCTGTACATATGGATAAAAATGATGATGAGATTTTTGAGGAAATTTAAAGTTCTTCAACATCATGTACCCTTTTGCTTTTTTACATGGTAGTTGTCATGCTTCATTTTCTTGATTTTATGTGTAGACACGACATGTTTCATTTTTCTACGTTTACTTTTTTATTTTTATTTTTCTGTCTTATATTCCATACTAATCCTACTTATTAATTCTAATTTTTTTCTTGTTGCAAATGGCAGGTTCTCGGTCTCCAGAGAGATCTCGCGTTTAAAAGACTTTGGAGAATATATATAGGAAGCTAAAGAAAGCAGTCATTACTCATGCAACTATTTCAATAGCTCATTCTGTTGCCCTTCCTCCCGCATCAGGTTCCCCGTAGCATCACCTCCCACTCCTCCTCATTTCAGCCCAATATCCTCATCCAATGAGTCTGGCCTCTCGACTCCAACAACTGAGAGGGTGACTCGTAAGTCAACTTTCTTTTTTACAGTATAGTAATTTCAATTGTCATTCCATTTTATAATGTACATAATGAATCATTTACAAGTTCCACCCCTCTAGGTCACCCGTGATGCAGATCACTGAAATCGTCTGAAGCATATATGATCAGTCATATCTCTCATGAAAGCAAATCCCTATTGCCACTTGAGATATGTATTTTAAGAAGTTCAAGTTATGATATCTAAATTTGAAATAAAAAGTTAATTTCTACCCTTTTTTATATACTAATCAAGCTTGCATACTTTCTAATTTGCAGAAGTTGTTTTACTGGTTATTAGATCATCACTAGTATATTTGGCGGATATTTGAGGTTTATGTTAGACATAGGCTCGTGGGTATGTTCACGATGGCGCGTAAGAAGTGGTAGAGGCCCTCGTGGGTTGGAGAGAAAGACTGGCTTGAGTTAAAATGAGTATGGGCCTCTCCGGAGTAATAGAGTAAGTGACTGAAATCAACATAACCAAACGATGAAGGAACCCAGAGGGGTCGCACTCCACATTGGAGGTTCGATATCTCACATGGAGCACTATCGCAGGTTGGTAAGATTATGTTAAAATTTAAAATCCTACAAATTTTTGTAATTATGTAACTCATGTATTTATCTAACCATGTATGCAAGCCAAAAAGCTTAACAGAGAGCCATCGAATGCAAAGTTGCACATTCTTACAAATCAGCTCGCATGCACACAACAGTGGGCATCCGACCACTCTCGTCGTGTCAATGTAAGTTTAAAAAACTTAATTCTATTAATATGTCAATTAAAGTTTGTAAAGTTAATTAATATTTGAATTTTGTTATCCATGAGCAGTACAAGCAACTCAAGGAGAGAAAGACGGACATGACCAGCCAGACCTCATTGTCCGTCGGCAATGGCAGCCAGTCTACCAGTGCGCCATCCAATTTTGAGTTTTGGATGGTTTTTTAGGCCGAGCGTTCCAGAACAGCTTTGGGTGGCCATGAATCGTTATAGGTCAAGCATGTGAAGATGATGAATGAAGAGCTCCAACATGCAGCTTGCCAGGCATGTGACTGATGAAGAGTTTTGATCGCTAGAGCAAGCGGCACATGAATCCGCTTGAGAAGGAGGAGCGGGATGATGACAAAAATGAAGATTTGTTTTTTTATCAATGTTTGATGATGTTCTCTCAGTATAGGGACCGACTTTTATTTGTTTTTCATTTGTGTATTAGACAAACTTCTTAGTTTCTTGTGTTGTTAATTTTGATTACTTTAATCTGTTTATATTTATTCTTAGTTGCTATCATCATGTGTAAGTTGGAGATATCTTCTATGAGTTGTCATAATGATAAATATCACATCATGTTGATTGTTTTTGCTGTGTGCAGGTACATGAAAATATACTCGTTTTGTTATATTTTTTTTATTTCTTACATGTTAGCATCAAAAAATTCCGATGCTAAAACCTACAATCTGCTAATGATAGAAGCCGCCGCAAAACCGACACAATAGCGTAGAAAATGTCCGACGCCAAAAGAATTTATATTTGATCAGATATGACCATTATTTTGATGCTAATCAGCTGCAGATTTTTTTGAGAATATTATGTAGTTATGCCAGTATTGCTTGCTTGTTTGACTGTAATTTTTAGCTACGGCTGTTTTCGACGCTAATTCAGACGTACATTAAAATCCAACCCACGTTTTAACGTTAGAAAAAAAAAAAGATATTATTCCGACGTTAATCTGAATAAACGTGGGACGGACTTTTTTCTGTGGTGTTGGACATATTTTATGTTAATCAAATATAAATTCTTTTATTAAATTCAATTTAAAAAAAAGTCATATTTTCGAAACAGGACAGAATGAAGTGCGGCGGAAGCCAGCGGCACACGTTTCATCAATTTATATTGATTTGGAGCTGATAATCTTTTTTGATCAGATATCCCGGCATGTGGTTATAACATTGGAGCATGAGAAATACATTACGAGAGTTTCTCTATTTAAGAATGCTGAACATTATATTATATATTAAGACTATTGAGTGTTGAAAAAGAGAAAGCGAGTCTCTTTGTTCAGAAACTTTCAAATATATTAATTCTATGGAGTGTTGAAAAAGAGAAAACGAGTCTCTTAGTTCAGAAACTTTCATAGAAATATGCAGGGAAGATCAGCGTAAAGCTTTTCAATTTTTTTAAATATTTATGTTTTAGTTTATTTTTTAAAGTCGGTGCTCACTTATTTGCAAACATTGAATTTCCTCTGAAATATTAAAATTCACTATATAATGATGATCCTAATGCGACATATATATATATATATATATATATATAACCTGGTTGGCGTAAAGTTATAGATATTTGAATAATTAATTTTCTTATAATTATAAGAAAATGGAAGGGCATATAAATACTAGCTGGCGCATATAAGAAGAGAAAAAAGTAGAAGGAAGTGTAAGGGGAGGAGCCGAAATCTAGAGTAGTAGAGGAAACTTGCATGCAGCTTGGTTTTGAGATGCGGTGAGGTGTAGGCATGGGAGGGCAAAATCATGCCAATAGACCGCACGTGCTCACGAGGGGAGTTATGGGCTTCACATGAATATTAAAAAAACACGCGGCAGCTCTTCAGTAATTATATTAAAAAAAGATTTAATTTTATCTGCACAAGAAAATAAATTAAAGTTACTTTAATTAAAAATCATCGATACTGATTTTAACTGAAATCTTTCATATATATATATATATATATATATATATATATATATATATATATGGAAGATTTCAGTTATATATGTACACCTATCGTTAATTGGTGAAAGCTAAAAGGTTGTAATTGATCAGCAATGTTTCATGATTCAATGTTTTAGTTGCATGCGTCTTTCCAGGTTACCTAACAGCTGATTAGTACATTGCCTTTTGAGTTCGTCGATTGCCAACCATAAATATATGTGACTTGAGCTACAGATATTCTTTCAGTTTAAGGAATTAAAGTACTGTTTGCAAGCTCATAATTCCGTGGTGATTAGTGGCCATCCATCTTTTGGATTTGATAGTTTGTGGAAGAAATTAAGAGAATGTCGAACATATTAGACGAGTGTAATGAAATAATAATGATAGGGCGTTACAAAAAAGTTTTAAGTCTAATGATCATATTTTTATTAGGTTTAATTGCATTAGTTGTTGGAAATGCAATCACTCAAACGAACTATGTGGGTCAGCAAACCAAAAGTTTCTTCATTATTTATTGGCATAATAGAATCATTTTACATAATGTTTCCCTATTAATTTCGCATGCATCACATGCTCACCCTCACCAGAATATATGTACATATATAATTCAAAGTTCAGAGTTTCATATAAAATATAGTTTTGCTGTACGTCATGCATGACAACATGGCTGGGAGATCTGAATTGGAAGGTGTGCTTCGAAATATATCCTCTTCTTACGCTACATTTTTTTTAAAATTTTCTTAGTGTATATATACGTAGATGCATCTTATATTTTGATATATCTAACATTAATTAAGTTTTATATTTATAACACATCATTCTCATAAGTTCTTTGTGCATAAAAAGATGCATTTTTTTTAGTATTAATATGTTAAATTTCCTGCATATAAAAAATGCTAAAATTTGGTGCTGGATGTGTAAATACATTGTGTGATACGTATGTAAACACCCCGAAATAAATTATAATTTTTTAGTCTAAAATTTGCAATAAGGCACGAATTACCCAATCACGGCTTAAAAATAAAAAATAATAACTATTTCTTAGTTTATTTTTATTATATTTNCTCTTTCAGTTTAAGGAATTAAAGTAACTGTTTGCAAGGTCATAATTCCGTGGTGATTAGTGGCCATCGATCTTTTGAATTTGATAGTTTGTGGAAGAAATTAAGAGAATGTCGAACATATTAGACGAGTGTAATGAAATAATAATGATAGGGCGTTATAAAAAAAGTTTTAAGTCTAATGATCATATTATTATTAGGGTTAATTGCATTAGCTGTTGGAAATGCAATCACTCAAATGAACTATGTGGTTCAGCAAGCCAAAAGACTTTCTTCATTATTTATTGGCATAATAGAATCATTTTACATAATGTTCAATGCACGAGCAAATTGTCACCTCTCTAAAGAGCCCTTAAGAGAGGTGGGCAGCCCAGGACTTAAATACTGTTTTTCGGCCCTACACCCAGCCGATGTGGGACTATTTGTCCGTGACATTCTCCTCCACCCAATCACGGACGCCCCTCGTCACGGATCTGCTCCACCGAGGGTCCCACTAGACCGTGGAGAGTCCATACACCTGACAGACAGTGATTCACTTTGATACCACTTGTCACCTCCCAAAAGAGTCCTTAAGAGAGGTGGGTAGCCCAAGACTTAAATACTGTTTTTCGACCATACACCTAGCCGATGTGGAACTATTTGTCCGTGACATTCTCCTCCACCCAATCACGTGACGCCCTCGTCACGGATTTGCCCCACCGAGGGTCCCACTGGACCGTGGAGAGTCCACCTGACAAACAGTGATTCACTTTGATACCACTTGTCACCTCCCAAAAGAGCCCTTAAGAGAGGTGGGTAGCCCAAGACTTAAATACTGTTTTTCGACCATACACCTAGCGGATGTGAGACTATTTGTCCGTGACATAATGCTCTCAATCGATGTGAGGCTTATTACGCACACACATACGGATACCGGCTATGATTCACTGGCGGATGTAAAATTTTTCCCTATTAATTTCGCATGCATCACATGCTCACCCTCTCCAGAATATATGTACATATATAATTCAAAGTTTAGAGTGTCATATAAAATATAGTTTTGCTGTACGTCATGCATGACAACATGGCTGGGAGATCTGAATTGGAAGGTGTGCTTCGAAATATATCCTCTTCTTACGCTACATTTTTTTTAAAATTTTCTTAGTGTATATATACGTAGATGCATCTTATATTTTGATATATCTAACATTAATTAAGTTTTTATGTTTATAACACATCATTCTCATATGTTCTTTGTGCATAAAAAGATGCATTTTTTTTTATTTAGTATTAATATGTTAAATCTCCTGCATATAAATAATATTAAAATTTGGTGCTGGATGTGTAAATAAATTGTGTGGTACGTATGTAAACACCCCGAAATAAATTATAATTTTTTAGTCTAAAATTTGCAATAGGGCACGAATTACCCAATCACGGCTTAAAAATAAAAAATAATAACTATTTCTTAGTTTATTTTTATTATATTTNAGTTTTTATATTTATAACACATCATTCTCATAAGTTCTTTGTGCATAAGAAGATGCATTTTTTTATTTAGTATTAATATGTTAGATTTCCTGCATATAAATAAAATAAAATTTGGTGCTGGATGTGTAAATACATTGTGTGGTACGTATGTAAACACCCCGAAATTAATTATAATTTTTTAGTCTAAAATTTGCAATAGGGCACGAATTACCCAATCACGGCCTAAAAATAAAAAATAATAGCTATTTCTTAGTTTATTTTTATTATATTTTGATTTAAAATAAAATAAATTTTACATATTTAAAATAATTTAGTTGTTTTTTAAAACATTTAAGAAACCTAAATATTATTTTGAATACCTAAAAAATAATAAAAATTTAGTTGTTTTTTAATTTAAAAAAATGAGACATATTATACTGTGAATGCACAAATAGTTTAGCAATTGCATGCAACTTCATAAATAAATGAATAATGCCTGATTAATTATTATTAACACAATTCCGTGTATGCTGTCGTCACCATTGGCTAATTCTGCTCGACAAGATGGCAACGCTGGACCCACCCCTGCCACAATTCTCTGTAGGTGATAGACATAGCCATGCATGGATGGTCATGTGGGGGGAACAAATAGAGAAAAATATAACACAGTACGTTCTCCATGTGAGAGTCAGTGGAGCGGCCACATCACATGGAGAGGGCGGGCCGGCCGGCCGGAACATAAGACTACCTGCATGAATCAGGCCGGCGTGGGCTGCTAACTGCAAGCCCCGAAGAGGGAACGAGGAAGCAGACCGGGCCCGGGACTGGACCGGGCGGCTTAGGAAGGGACCCATGCATGCATGCATGCATGCAGAGTGGAGAAGCCGCCGTTGACCCAAGCATGGCATAGCCACCGACCAACGGCTGCCGCACCGAGGTTCTGTACTGTATTATTATTGTTTTTTTGACTAATATGTTGGTCGGTGATCGCCGGCCGTCCGGGGAGCAGGTGGTCTACAGCCATTCTCTTCCCAGGAGGGTGTCAGAGATATATCTCATAAAGCAATACTCCCATTAATACGACACATTAACACTTTATTTCATAGAATCATATTGTANGTTTTTTCCTTAATTCTATATCACCAGTTCACCTTAAGAATTTTTTATTTCACTAAATAGGACACAATTGAGAAAAAAGGATTCATGTAGTCGACCCCACGAAGTTGGATTAAGACTTTGTTGTTGTTCTTGTTGTATAAAAAAAATTTACATAATCCTTTTAACTCCTAATTCATCAATTTTCTTCTTGGATGTGTATCGTCTATTGAAAATATTATCTAAGTGAATTAATAGTGAAAAAAATATTAGAAAATGTGCCTATATTCATCTTTGATACACCAACAATAAATTTTTATCATCTGACACGAATCTCGATATAATATTTTAAGAAACATTCAAATATTGATAAAAAGTCTTCCAGAGCTTTCATTTCAACAAACTTATAGTCAAACTGACTAGCTCGATGAGACAAACTCAATGATATAAAAACTAGCCCAATCCGAGTCAAATCAAGTCAATGTCAAGTCATTTAACCATAATAGGAAGATTTCTGAACACATTTGGGAGGTCAAACAAATATCAAATCTAGCAAGTTCATAGTCTACCCGAGCGTCTCGTCAAGTCAAATCTAACGAGCCAAGATCGCTCAATTCTGACAACATTAAGACATCCCAATGTCCATTAAACATTGTCTGATTGATGGAAGCTCTACGGGTCGCCCAATAAAAAAATGGTTTATATTTCTACATTAGTTGTACCAAGAATATTATAAATAGAGCCTTACTTCTCTCATGAGAAAGAAACTTAAGTTTAGAGAGAGCTTGAGGCCTTGAGCAGGAGTTGCAACTCAGCATCACTGCCGACTGTTATTGACTACCGCCAACTTCCATTGACCACCGCCTACCGTCGTTGACCACTACCGACCACCATTGACCTCCGCCAACCGTCATCGACCACCACCACCATCGATCACCGCTGACTAGACGTCTTCAGTCGACGTTGTACTCTAAAAAATATGGTTACCCTTTCTCATCTACGAGACAAGGGATTTTTATAATCATCAATTAATAGTAGATTTTCTCAACTGAGTCAGGCTATGTGGATTTTCCCTTTACAAGTTTTCCACGTAAAAACTTCTAGAGTGGTCACTGCTTGTTTCTCTTTCATCTCTGTGAGTGTTGAATTCTCGTACAACGCTAAGAAGATAATTTGTTCCTCTACAACCATGAATTTTTTAGCACATATCAGTTTGGGTCTGTGGGGAGCGAAGTCCCGTTTGAGTTTTTCTTCAACTCTAAGACATTGAGCCCTACTTTATTTCCCAATGATGTACTTCATCTAACTGGCGAAGGAACCTCTTTCACATCATGAAGATCATCTCCGATGCATTCTTCAATGTGGGGGGGCAACCTTTACTATAGTCTCGAAAGATCATTCACGTCAACGTCCCAGACACGATTGAAGTAAGGTTGTCTTCTCACATCTTATTCAGACACAAAGTATTTCAAACATTCTTCTAGGCTGGGGGCAACCTTCACTGCAATCTCGAAAGGTCGTTCTTGTTAACATCTCGGGCACGACTGTGGCGGGGAAGTCATCCTATATTACATTCCGATTACAAGTCTGCCAGAATTGCTCCTATACTGGGGGGAATTTTCACCACAAATAAGACTTCCTCAACGCCCCCTCATCATATTGGAATTCTTCTTCAACTCAATCAAGAAGCTGATCTCTTTAAGGCTCAATACATTGGTTGTTTTACAAGCTCACATAGAAAACGCCCACGCTGGGGGGCCAAAAGATTCAAAAAAACAATTAATAAGTTGTCAAACATTTTTCTTGAGTAAGAGTGCAACCATATTTCCAAGAAAACATATGGTCCATTAAGATCAATGCCCTAGTATCGAGAAATGCAGAGCATCCCTGACACTTCATTCTAGGCTTAATCGATTCCAATGTGACTTGATTTGACATATTCTATTACAGGCTATAGTAGTCAAGAAAAAGCTACGTTATACAGCCTCAGATAGGTCAAAAATCATTGGTGGTTTCCTTCGACCTCTTTCATAATAGGTTATAGTAGTCAAGTAAAAGTTTTGACCAACAACCTAAGATAGGTCAACCATCCTCAATGTATTTCATATGACTATGTTACGGGTTAATACCGTCGAGCATCTCAGGTTATAGAACTCAGAACTGTTCTTACATCCTCAATGGATTCTTCTTTCAACCATGCCCCTGGAAGTCATGCCTAGAAGGCAGGACCCGATAATAAGATACCATGACGCTGGAAGACGAGCCTAATAAGGTCTTCACTGAAAACCCTTAGAAAGCCATCAACTTTAGAAGGTACCGGTTCAAGCTTCTATAAGACATAGGTTTGAGAGGGCACAACCTTGGAAGTCATGAACCACNAAACGGGACTATTACATGCTACAGTCGTCAAGAAAAAGCTGAGTTATACAACCTCAGATAGGTCAAAAATCATTGGTGGTTTCCTTCGACCTCTTTCATAACAAGTTATAGTTGTCAAGCAAAAGGTTCGACCAACAACCTATGATAGGTCAACAATCCTCAATGCATTTCATATGACTATGTTACAGGTTAATACCGTCGAGCATCTCCAGTTATACAACTCAGAACTGGTCTTACATCCTCAA
This sequence comes from Phalaenopsis hybrid cultivar, assembly GCA_002079205.1. Taxonomy (NCBI): domain Eukaryota; kingdom Viridiplantae; phylum Streptophyta; class Magnoliopsida; order Asparagales; family Orchidaceae; genus Phalaenopsis; species Phalaenopsis hybrid cultivar. Next base: position 176,827 of record JXCR01147288.1, read on the forward strand.
TGGATTCTTCTTTCAACCATTCCCCTGGAAGTCATGCCTAGAAGGCAAGATCCGATAATAAGCTACCATGACGCTGGAAGACGAGCCCAATAGGGTCTTCACTGAAATCCCTCAGAAGGCCACCAACCTTAGAAGATACCGGTTCAAGCTTCTATAAGACATAGGTTTGAGAGGGCACAACCTTGAAAGTCATGAACCACAAAAGAATTTTTCACAATTAAGAAGTCACAACAATCGTGGAAGAAACAAAGAAATACACTATCATCATCTACAAATGTCACATCAGATGATAAAAAAATGCTATAAAGACCAATATATACTTGTACAAACGTTACAACAAATTCCCTCATCTTCGAGTAGAGTCGGCATTGCGTCACCAAATTTTCAGTACTGCTGATGATAATCAGAGGGTCCCCAAATATCACCACCATATAAACATGGAAATCTTCCCCTCAAAGCACATTAGGAAAGCTAAAACGTTTCTTCATCACCTCCGAAAGGTGCGGTATAAACAAGAAAGAAGATTACGTTGCTTGCTTGTTACGCAGAACTGGGACAACATTTCTCTTCACTGCAATGAGAAAGAAGATCTTGTTGCTTGTCTGCTATGCAGTGCGGTGACAATTTTACTCTGTGCCGCAACTCTGCACCTCAACTTGACACCGCAACTCTGCACACTAACTCAACACCACAACCCTTTGTCGTAACTCTGCACTGCAACTTTGCACTGCAACTCTTCACCACTACTCAGGACGAATTTCTTCTTCTTGGGGAATCATAGTCTCGGATGATAGTCTTGAGCGCAACTAGGGCCGTCAATTTGGCTAGTTGTTCGTGAACAGCTCGTGTTCGGCTAATCAAACACGAACAAATATTTAAGCTCGAAATGTAAACAAGCCGAACACGAACAACAGTTTGTTCGCTCGTGTTCGGGTGAAAATGACTCGAANTAATTAAGAAGTCACAACAATCATGGAAGAAACAAAGAAATGCACTATCATCATCTATAAATATCACATCAGATGATAAAAAAAATGCTACGAAGACCAATATATACTTGTACAAGTGTTACAACAAATTCCCTAATCTTCGAGTAGAGTCGGCATTGCCTCCCCAAATTTCCAGTACTTCTGATGATAATCAGAGGGTCCCCAAATATCGTCACCATATAAACATGAAAATCTTCCCCTCAAAGTGCATCAGGAAATCTAAAACATTTCTTCATCACCTCCGAAAGGTGCGGCATAAACAAGAAAGAAGATTACATTGTTTTCTTGTTACGCATAACTGGGACAAAATTCCTCTTCACTGCAACGAGAAAGAAGATCCTATTGCTTGCCTGCTAAGCAGTGCGGTAACGATTTTATTCTTCGCCATAACTCTGTGCTACAACTCTACGCCGCAACTCTGCACCTCAACTTGGCACCGCAACTCTGCACACTAACTTAACACCGCAACCCTTTGTCGTAACTCTGCACTGCAACTCTTCACCACTACTCAGGACGACTTTCTTCTTCTTGGGAAATCATAGTCTCAGATGATAGCCTTGAGCGCAACACGCCGCCGCGATGCCCAGTTGCGATGCACGGCCGCGAAGCCCCGCCGAGACGCNAATTATTAACACAATTCCATGCATGCTGTCGTCACCATTGGCTACAAGATGGCAACGCTGGACCCACCCCTGCCACAATTCTCTGTAGATGATAGACATAGCCATGCATGGATGCTCATGTTGGGGGGGGGGGGCGGCAAATAGAGAAAAATATAACACAGTACGTTGTCCATGTGAGAGTCAGGGGAGAGGCCACATCACATGGAGAGGGCGGGCCGACCGGCCCGAACATAAGACTACCTGCATGAATTAGGCCGGCACGGGCTGCTGACTGCAATCCCCGAAGAGGGAACGAGGAAGCAGACCGGGCCCGGGACTGGACCGGGCGGCTTAGGAAGGGACCCATGCATGCATGCATGCATGCAGAGTGGAGAAGCCGCCGTTGACCCAAGCATGGCATAGCCACCGACCACCGGCTGCCGCACCGAGGTTCTGTACTGTATTATTATTGTTTTTTTGACTAATATGTTGGTCGGTGATCGCCGGCCGTCCGGGGAGCAGGTGGTCTACAGCCATTCTCTTCCCAGGAGGGTGTCAGAGATATATCTCATAAAGCAATACTCCCATTAATACGACACATTAACACTTTATTTCATAGAATCATATTGTAATATCAAATAATACTAAATAATATCAACCATTACAAAATAAGAAGGTGATAATTTGATCTCCTCAAAATGATGGTGACCTTCATTGCCGACATGCCTATGATTCGTCCATTCAGTGTTCGTGGCAAAACCAATGGGAGAGACCGCTCCAACGGTTTTGTTGGAGGAAATTGAATAATAATGATAATAATAATTAATTATAGATTATTTTTCAAGCATTTAGTTTATTAAATATAACTTGATAGCGTGAAAAGCAAATCTTTGTATTTTTCATTTTTGGATTGATTAATCAATAAATTGATGATTGAGAATGATTTAGTATTGTTTGACAACTAAATTTACAATAGAATTTTCACTGAATTTATTAAGAAAATCATGAAAATAAAGCTGCATATATTATAAAATTAGTTTGATAAAATTAGTTTGTTAATTATGAATTACACCTCAACAAAAAAATAAAGATAAAAATGAGAGGTAAAAAATGTGGGTTAAGATCTATCATAAATCGACTAATTTGGTTTTTACTACTGGATTTCACCCATTTATTAGTCAATTTTTTTATTAAAAAATGACATATTTTATTGTAGTGTAAATAATATATTATGAAAGTCTTGTGCCTATCATCAAATTAATATATGAAATTTTTAGTTACACACACCCCATCTTCACTTTTAAGTGTTGGAAACTTAAGATTGAGAATAAACGTTCTAAGGAATAAAGATTAGTATACAAGTAGTTTAGGACTTATATAGTCCAGTACTATCCTTGGCTTCACACAGTCTGTGAGAGATCTTGCAAAAGAGATAGGTAGAAGGGACTTCATGATTTTTCAAGCGTATGTGTTGTTATCGATGGTGGTTAGGAAGAGAAGGAGAGTCCCCCAACATTGTTCTCTACTCTTTTACATCTCTCAAAATTTACTTGCCTTCACTTGGCTACGTACAAAGAATAAAAAAATTCATACTATATAGTAGGTTGTGTTGTATGAAGCTTGTGAAGATTCATCGTTGACAAGTTCCTAGTTGTGGACGTCAAGCGACTAATAAATAGTCAAGGACAGTAACAGAACTGAATTTCCTTCTTGTTGTCATGAAATATTGTTCAACAAACTTGATGAAAGCATGTGAGCAAGGTCGAAAAGCTCGCTTGCTAGGCACATGCAAGTTGATAGAAAAGCTTGAGAAGTGTAAGCAAATTTAATTGGAGAAACTTGCTTGATTACCTAGTATCGGTGAGTTTAGTTGGAAGAATTCACGTAACATTCTCATAGGTGAATCTTGAAGTTATCACCTTCAAGTGTTTAGCCATCATGTATGGCCACTCAGGTCATAATTAGAGCTCCAAATCTTCAATGAACTGGCTAGATTCATTAGGCCTAAAAAGGCCCAATTAAAGTTTGGGCTTTCTTATTGCTTTGAAGAACTATTTTTGGATGTACAACATTCTAGTGCCTTTTTTTTTGGCAAACAACTAAGAAAAAAGCTACTGAGTAAAAGGAACTCATCCTCAAAAAGTTTACTAAGCTTTTTCTTATTCATAAACTTCTTATTTAATTGATTTTAAATNAGAAAACAAATATTTAAATCGAGCCGAACACGAACACACTGTTCACGAGCCAATTTTGAACACGAGCCAATTTCGAACACGAGCTATTTCGAACGAGCCGAACACGAGCCAAGCCTGAGCTTGCTCAAGCTCGACTCGTTTACAGCCCTAAGTGCAACGCACCGCCGCGATGCACGACTGCAAAGCCCCGCCGAGACGCAACCCCACATCCCCCCTTTACCCTCTCCTTCAAGCCTATTTATAGGCTAAAAAAGTGATTCAACCATGAAATACTCATTATATATATTTTAGGGTTCCCCTAGTCATACACACGAAACTGTTTTCAGCCATCTAAAAAAAATAATTCTAGCCTCCCAAAATATCCTCAAATTTCTCTAAATCCGTTTGAATTCCCCACACTTGCTGTTCGAATTCCGACTCCCCAAATCCCAACTTTAGCCAAAATTTAAATATTTCTTATTGCAATAAAGTATAGAAAAATGAAAATGCTCTTTATCTAGATATTTTTGGATCATAAAAATGATCTCGCCCGAAACTAGGGGACAACTGATATATCACAAACAAATTTTCATCATCAGACACAAATATAGATGCATGACCCGGATCCTGAAATGATATTTTAAGCAAGAAACATTCAAATCTTGATAAAAAGTCATCTAGAGCTCCAATTTTAGCAAACTTATGATCAAACTGACCGACTCAATGAGACGGACCCAATGATATCAAACATAGCTCAATCCGAGTCAAATCAAGTCATTGGACCACACTAAAAAATGTATAAACGCATTTAGGAGGTCAAACGAATGTCGAATGTAGCAAGTTCATAGTCAAATCGAGTGTCTCGATAAGACGAATCTAACAAGTCCAATATCACTCAATTTCAACATCATTAAAGCATCCAAATGTCAATTAAATACTGTATGATTGAGGGAAGCTCTCCGGACCATCTGATAAAAAAATGGTTCATATTCCTGCATTAATTGCTTCCAAAACATTATAAGCAGAGTCTCATTCCTCTCATGAGAAAGAAACTTAAGCCTAGAGAGAGCTTGAGGCCTTGAGGAGAAGTTGCAACTCAGCATCACCGCTGGTCGTCATCAACCACAGCCGACCACTATTGACCACCGCCAACCTTCATTAACCACCGTGTACCGTCGTCGACCATTGACGACCGTTGTTGATCACTGTCGACCTCCGTTGACCTCCACCAACCGTCTTCGACCACCACCACCATCAATCACCATCGACCAGACGCCGTCAATTGATTTTGTAATTTGAAAAATATAGTTACCCTTTTATGTCTCAGGGACAAGGGATTTTTGTAATCATCAATCAATAGTGGATTTTCGCAACTGGGACATACCGTGGTTTTTCCTCTTACAGGTTTTCCACGTAAAAACTTCGGGAGTCGTCACTGCTTATTTCTCTTTCATTTGTGTGTGTGTTGAATTCTCGTACAATGCTAAGACGATATTCCATTTCTCTACCACCGTGAATTTTCTAGCACGCATCAATCCCTTTCATAAGCTTGGTAAATTTGCCAATAAGTTATTGGTCATACCTGCAAGCCCACCATAGCATTGATAAATAATTTAATGGAGCCTTCTTATTTAGTCTCTCTTCTTAGTAAATAACTTTGAGGAAAAACTCATCCATATGTAAATGGTTAACCACACCATAAAAATATTAAATTTAGATTTATTTTCTTTGACGCAACTCCCATTTTAGCAAATGCAGCTTTGATTTTGAAGTTCCATTTTAGAATTAAAAACTTAGATTTTGAAGTGAATTTTTATTTTGGGAATGAAAAATATACTTTAGTATTGGAAGATGCAACGAAAACTCTTACATCATGTGAAATATTTTCATTTAAGAACATATTTCGAGGTGTGCAATTTATCACGTATGGGGTTCACATAGACAAGAATGCGTAAATTAATAATTGACTTTCCACCTAGAAAATAAAATGTGAAAGAAATAAACTCGTGAAGCTTTGGTGTAGCTATTGTAACAGACAACATTAGATCTAAATATTTTAAAAAATATAAGACAAATTATCAATCACCCATTGTTATAACTGAGATTATGTCAACTTCTAAAATTATATTTTATGTACTCATTTGAATGCACTTTATATTGTGCTTATTGGTTTCTAGGTAAATATGAATATTTATCCATCATGATCATGGATGTATAACAGAGTTTATCCAAATAGAAAATGGATTACCAATAGGTCTTAAATGATGTAGAGGCCTTCATGGTTGCATCATCGCAGCTTCCATCTTACCTATCTCATTGTATATTTCGATGTCCATGCTCAAAACACAGGAATTGAACACACTTAACATTTGACCAAGTATGATATGATTTAATTTATTGGGGTTTTTGGCCTAATGACTTGATTTGGACTTAGCATGAGGAGGTTGATCCTGAATATTCAGCTTAGTTCCTTCAACGAATTATTATCATCCACCTAGATTTCACTCAAGTAGATTTGAAGAGATGATCTTTGATAGAACAACGCTGCATTACATGAGACAAGTGAAAGAAGAGACATCAAATCAGAAGGTTGAACTTTTTTATGATCTACTGAATGCTTCTCCAAGGCCACTGTGGGTGGGATGCACTTCTCATTATGTGTTATATGTAACCCTTAGAATGGTAAAAGTTAAAATAGAGTTTAATATATCCTGAGAATGCTTCAATCAGTTTGCAACATTGCTGAAATAGGCTAATTCATAAAAAAAAGTTCTATAAGGCTTATATCAGAAGAAAAAGTTGGTCTTCAAGTTAGGGTTGAAAACAAAGAAGATTGATTATTATGTGAATGGTTGCATGTTATTTTATAAGTCCACTGCACTAGAGACTCATTGCACATTATGCACTTCTCCGATATTTAAACCTCAAAATAATAATAAAAAAAGAGTTAGAAATAAGTTTCTTAGAAGTGTCTCTTCTATTTACCGTTTATTCCACGTCTTTAGAGACTATTTGTTTTCTCGCGAGTTGCTCCACATATGACGTGGCATCGTATTAGGTTAGGGGATGTTAATTCAATGAGTCATCATTGAGGATGAGAAGCTACCATACCCCTAAAAGTCGAGCCCAAGAGGCAAGACTCGATGGGAAGATATGGTACTCCTAAAAATCAAGCCCAATAGGCAAGACTCAATGAGAAGCTACCATACCCCTGGAAGACGAGCCCAAGAAGCAAGTCTCGATGGGAAGCTAGTTGTGGACGAGGTCCTCACTAGAAAGCTTTTATGAGAGCAAGTGGTTAACAAGGTCTCCACTCAAAGACATTAGAAGGCTACAAGCCTCAGAATGCACAGGTACATCAAAGACCTCAGAAGGCTACAAGCCTCAGAAGGCACATGTACACTCAAAGACCTTATAAGGCTACAAGCCTCAGAAGGCACAGATACACTCAAAGACCTCAGAAGACTACAAGCCTCAGAAGACACAAGTACATCAAAAACTTCATAAGGCTACAAGCCTCAGAAGACACAAGCGCATAAAAATTCCTCAGAAGGCTACGAGCCTCAAAAAAACTTTGCACAATTAAGAAGCCACAACAACCGTGGAAGCAACAAAAAAATACATTGTTATCATCTACAATTGTCACATCAGATGAATAAAAAGGTACAAATACCAACATATACATGTACAAGGGCTACAACAAATCAGTTCAATTTAAATTATAGTCGGCATTGCCTTCCTAAAATTTCAGTATTTCTGATGATCGTTAAGGGGTCTCTAAATATCGCCACCACATAAGCATGAAAATTCCCTCCTCATGGCGAAGCGAGAAAACTACATCTTTTCTTAATCACTTTCAGAACTTGCCAGAGCAACATGAGAATCTCCTCCGGAATATGTGACGCTCCACCACAACATGTCGCGTGCTCGCGATGCCCCACCACACCCCGCCGTGACGCTCCGCCGCAACAATTCGCCGCAACGTTTCGCCGTAACAATTCGCCGCAATATTTTGTCGCAACATGTCATCACAACACTTTGTCGCAACTCATCACCGCAACGTTCCACAACTCTTCACCGCAACTCTTCGTCGCAACACTTCACCGTAATATTTAGCTGCAACGTTTCATCGCAACACTTCACCACAACGCCCCATCCCGACGCTTCGCCACAACGTGTCGCCGCGATGCTTTGTCACGACGCACTGCCCCAACGCATCGCCTCGCTCCAACGCCTCGCCACCACGCACCACTGCAACTCGGCATTGAGGCATATCGTCACAACGCAACATTGCCCCGCTGCGACACCTGATCACGACGCTCCTTCGCAACGCTTCGCCGCAGCGCACCGCTGCAACGCGTCGTCGCGGCACACGCGGTAACGCCTCGCGTCGCTGCGACACCCCCCGCAACAGATCGCCTCGCCTCGCGGCGCACCGCTGCAATGCTGTGTCGAGAAGCTCAACGCGTCGCAGCGACACACCACCACAACATATCGTCGCGACACATCACGATGCAACGCGTCTTCATGATGCACCGCGACAACTCTACACCTCTCCTTTAGCCCTATTTATGGGCTAAAAAATAGATGGGGCCATTAAATGCTCATTAATAATAAAAAATAAAAAATATATATAAAAAAAACTTCCTCGAGCTTTGGGCCAATCCGATCTGCGCTTCCCGCAGTTTGGCTCAAGCACTTTTCGCCGATTCCGCTTTTGCTTCTTCCGTTTCCGTCGTTTACATTCCCATAATCCATTATGCTGAAAGTAGGGGTGTAAACGAACCGAACACGAGCGAACAGAGCTTGTGTTCGTGTTTGGTTCGTTTGAAATTTAGTTTGTTTGAAATAAGCTCGTGTTTGAAATTGTTCGTGAAGTCGATGTTCGTGTTCTTTTCTTAACGAACTAGTCGAACATTAGTCGAACACGAGTTGTTCACGAACAACAAGCCAGTTTGACATCCCTAATATTAATATATATAATTTAATTATANTACATATCAATGTTAAAAATTGTGCTATCGGTTATTAAGGAATTTTTTCATTGTGGGGTTGAGGCGTAAATCACCCGCCACTGTAAAAAATTATACAAAGAAAAAAATATTGTATACATTTTAAAGTGTGAAGTGAGGAATATAATATATTAACATCCTCCCATATTAATATGTTAAGTATTAAATTATAACCATCTTAAAAAATAAGAAGTAATATGCTAATATCCTGACATCAAATCATGAAGTAAGGAGATTTATATAGATGTCAAATTATCAAAGTAAGCTAAGATATCAAGTACAATATCAAAATTTAAATATATAACTAAAATAAATTCAAATGTTTATTGCAAGTCTTGTGTTAAGAAAGGCAGAGGTAGACCCAGGAAGACTTGGGCTTATTGTATTAAAAATGATATTTGTGTTAAGAAAGGCAGAGGTAGACCTAGGAAGACTTGGGCTTATTGTATTAAAAATAATCCTAATTTACTAGAACTAAATGAAAATATGACACTAAATAGGACGCAATGGAGAAAAAGGATTCCATATGGCCGACCAAAGTAAATGAAAATATGACACTAAATAGGACGCAATGGAGAAAAAGGATTCATGTAGCCGACCCCACATTAAAAATGATCTTAATTTATTAGAACTAAATGAAAATTATGACCTAAATAGGACACAATGGAGAAAAAGGATTCATGTAGCCGACCCCACACAGTGGGATTAAGGCTTTGTTGTTGTTGACTCAATGGAGAAAAATGATTCATGTAGCCAACCCCATTAGTGGGATTAAGGCTTTGTTGTTGTTGTTTTTGTTCAAAGACGCAATAGAGAAAAAGGATTCATGTGGCCGGCCCCACGTAGAGGGATTAAGGCTTTGTTGTTCAATGGAGAAAAAGGATTCATGTAGCCGACCCTACGTAGTGGGAGTAAGGCTTTGTTGTTGTTGCATGGAGAAAAAGGATTCATGTGGCCGACCCCACGTAGTGGGATTAAGGCTTTGTTGTTGTTAGAGAAAAAGGATTCATGTGGCCGACCCCACGTAGTGGGCTTAAGGCTTTGTTGTTGTTGTTGTGAAAAAGGATTCATGTAGCCGACCCCACGTAGTGGGATTAAGGCTTTGTTGTTGTTGTTGTTTCTTATTCATATGGCCGACCAAAGTAAATGAAAATATGACACTAAATAGGACGCAATGGAGAAAAAGGATTCATGTAGCCGACCCCACATTAAAAATGATCTTAATTTATTAGAACTAAATGAAAATATGACACTAAATAGGACGCAATGGAGAAAAAGGATTCATGTGGCCGACCCCACGTAGTGGGGTTAAATCTTTGTTATTGTTGTTGTTGTTGTTGTATGCTTTAATATTTATTTTTTTAATCATATTATACGTTGTTGTTATTGTTGAAAAAGGATTCATGTAGCCGACCCCACGTAGTGGGATTAAGGCTTTGTTGTTGTTGTTGTTTATTGCAAGTCTCTTAATACCAATCATACTGTCCTCCACTAAGTAAAAAAATAACACATTATCAACATTGAAACTTCTAAACTTTAAAAATTCCCATCACTCTCAACACAATGCATCCTCATTTGAATCTTTAATTTGTATAACAAATTGCTTTCTTTTTTCGCTCATCCTTAGTTCTATCCATATTCTCTCATTCCTTTTCATCTTTATCATTCCTAATCTCTAGCAATAAATAAAAATGGTGGTTAATTTATAAAAGAACAACTATGTTGATAATTAAATTTTCAATCACATAAATTTTTGTGTTTATCTTATTGATTTATTTTTAGTTGACTTGTGGTGGCTTTGCTTCTATTGCATCAAAGAAGTTAACAATGAGGTTCTCTTTTTACAAATCAAATGTTGTTGCTTTGTTATTGTCATCCGTATACTATTTATCATATGATAGCATGTCATTACAAAGTAAGAGATTTTCATCATCCTTTAAAATCTTTTGATTTAATTTTTTCTCTTGTTATATATAATATAAACTGGCAAGTTCATCCTTAATGCAGTCAAATTATTTCTCTCTTTTTTTAATTTAGTCTGAATTTGATTGTATGTACTTGCTCATAAACGGATCACAAATATTTTAGTCCCAATACTTAAAACAATAATTGTTGTAGCTTTGGAGTGGTATCACTAGTTTGAATTCAACATTCTACTAAATTTTAAAATATATATAATTAAAATAGGGAGTTTGCTTCTTTATTTTATTCATTAAATGTTAAAAATTACTTAGAGAATGTTTTACTACTTTATTTTTAGCTTGTTGCAGTCCACAAAATCCTTCCTTATTTTTCAAGAGGTTAAGTTGCATGTTTTCCATCCCACACTAGGTTGAATCAAGTATCAACATGTTCATAAAATGATGCAAATTTAATTTATTCTCAGACTTAGTTGAATTCTCAACATTTTTAAATCGTGGATTATGATAATATCTTGAAGCATACAAAATGACTATGAAGCTGAACCTCTCACTTGCCATCAATGATTTCTCATTGATACATCTTGCTTTTGAGATGGTGATTATCCTTCCTCAATCCCCTCCACATCCTTCTCGCATCACTCCCTGCCTCTTTCCTTTGCTGCCACTGCCCAGAACTGCACAACGTTATTGTTTTGCTGCAGTGTTCAACCTATCCAGCTGCCTTTTCCTCTTCCTTACTTGCCACCGCCACCAGAAAATCACCCCGCTGCTATCTTCCCCCATTCAAGCGCCTCAGGAAAGCAAACCCTTGCTGTTCCTGCCACTTCTACCCCAGCTCCTTGCTGCCACTGCCCAGGACAACAACCACTCTTGTTGTTCCCTGCAGTTTCACACTTCCTCTAGCTGCTACCAAGATCCCCTTGCTTCCGTCACGCCAATCAGCCCTTTCATGTCCCAAACAGTCACCGCCATCACCCCAGATTCATCCTAGTCGCGTGTTGTGTGTCGTTTTTATTGTAATTTTCTATCCCTGTTTATTTGGTTATACTTTCTTATTTAAATTCAACAATAATATTGTTTTCTCATTGTGGTTTGGTTAAACTTTGGTATCGTAGTGATCACCGCCCTTCCTTTTTGGGCTCCTAGTATAGACATGAATCTTAATCTGTGAGTTCATTAACAAAATGATTAGAGAGTTTGCATTGCTGATGAGAATTTAGTAAGTTAAATGCACCCATAGGGTGATAAGGTTGTTTGGGACTTTGATGAGGCTACAGTAGATTGAATGACAAAAAAAAAGAATGCTCATTTCCAATGGGTTTTATGAGAGAACATGATGTATGATCAATATAAGTTATAACTTTGAATTTCTTTTTCTTGAATTTCTTACCCCTTAGTTTTAGGTTTGGAGAATTAAGGTTATTGTTCGAGAAAGTTATATCCATAGAATTATAAACTTTTTTAGTGACCGAGGAATTTTATTTGTACCTTTTTAATTTGGGAATATCCAATAATGATGTTCGTTAGTACCTAATTTTGCTCTACTGTTGAGAATGAATGTAAATATAGATTAAACATTTAAATATTTTTTATGGAAAATAAGAAGTTATTTTGATATTGGGAAATTAATAGGTAAGGGATCAGAAAAGTGTTTCAAAATGCATGGAGGATATTCTATTCTCGCATACACAATTATGAACATTTGTGGAGAACATTAGTGATCTACTCGCTTCTAAGATATATACATATGTTTTTTTACTTAATATGTCTCAATCATTCCATTTTATTGAAAGGCTTTGACACGAGCTTTGGTGGATAATATCTTGAATAAGGAGATAATTTTTTAAGACAACAACGAAGTATTTGTCAATTTTTGTGACTTCGATTTAAGACTAAAATTGAATGTTAATCATGTTTTGAAATGCTTAAAATTTATCCCAATTTGAATTTTTTTCTTTCATNATTTTACCGGTTTTTGCAAAGTACTTGTTTTGTAGGTAGCTAGCGGCAAAAAAAAATTAGAAGCGTAAACAAAATGAGAGAACAAATGTCTTCCATTTATGATTGTTTGTACAAATAACGAGAGGGGAGATTTATGGGGTAGAAGCTTTTAAGGTCATCCACGCTCCAAGTCCGAGGGGCCTCATTACCTTGCGTGGGTCCTTAGTTAGTACGCTCCGGATCATGCATAGCGGTAGATGTAGGGACCTAGAGCACGTTTGTTCTAATTTTCCAACTGTTTATCCTCGTGCTACAGAATCAACTTTCTTTACTACTAGATTTCCAGGAGCGAAATTTTGGTCCCGGACATGCCTATTGTAGTACAGGGCAGCTCTTCTCTTGACTTCCTCCGGCCGCAGAGCTGACTTCACTCGGTCTGCAAGATCTAATGCAACATTGCTCCCTCGTTATTTGTTTCTAGCCATTCAGGTAGATCTTCCTTGCAGAACATTGTAGCCATGAAGACCCATTGACAGCATGGCTTCCCTTCCGCGTGAGAGCATGAATGAATTTTGAACGGTTGTGGTGGACAAGGTTGTTTGGACGGCCCATAAAAAAGACGGAAGTATATCCACCCAGCTCCTCTTTGCTCCTTCAACTTCCTCAATAGATTGAGAATAATCTTATTGGCCGCCTTGGCCTGGCCGTTAATTCGGAAGTGATGGACCGAGGCGGATATAAGGCTTATCCCCTGACTTTGGCGAAAATCTCGAACCTTCTTGCACGCGAACTATGTCCCATTTATGTGATGATAATCGGCAATAGGCTATAGTGACAAATTAAGTCAATCCATATGAAGTTCTGGACGACCTCCGCAAAGATCCAGGCAAGAGCTTTGGCCTCGATCCACTTCAAAAAGTAATCCACTGCTACCAGGAGGAAACGATACACTTTGGAGGGTGAAAATGACCCAAGAATGTCCAATCCCCAGAAGACGAAAGGCCAGGGTTGGTGATTGGTTGAAGCTTATGGTTGGTTGATGTTGCAATGGAGCGTACTTCTAGCAATGTTCGCACCTCGTGCAAAATGCTTCGGCATCTTTCAGAGCGCTGGCCAGAAATACCTTGTCGTTGAACCCGATGAGCTAATGTCCTCTCTTCTTAGTGACTTCCACACTTCTTGGAATGAATGTCTTCTGCCTAATTCAACTTTATGCATTAAGGTACAACGACGTTGTTGATTTCCGGAAGAGCATCCCTTACATCAACAAGTATTGAGCAACTTTAAATTTGAATCTCCTGGGATTTGTGATCTCTTGTACAATTTCTCTTATCTCCATGTATCTGACGTAGGGATGCGCCCGAATTTTGTTCCCTTCGATCTCTAACGCCATCGCCTCTAGCTCCTTGATGACCGGCCGACACAGTCTTTGTGGTGATCCGTTCCCCGGGCGAAAGCATCTTGATAGTAGGTCGGCCAACTGGTATTCCTCTCTGCCGACATGCGCGATTCTGAACTGGGTGAACCTCCAGATTTCTGCCTTGGCCTTATTGAGGTACTTGATCATCGCTTCATCTCTAGCCTCAAATTCTCCATTTATCTGATTGACTACTATTTGTGAGTCTCACTTCACAACTAAAAATCGAGCACCCATTTCATAGGCTAGTCGCAATCCGACGATCAAGATTTCGTACTCCACTTGTTTGTTACCTCGAACACGACAACCACTGAGTAATACAAGTGTCCTCGCAAAAGCCCGCTCATAGCAAGCCCTAATCCCACAACAGTTCAGTTGGAAGCATCGTCTACATATAGGAGCCACTCCACCGATTAGTTGGACTTCTTCACTCGAACTTTCTTGTTTCGAGAAATCTAAAAAGAAATCCATGACCACTCGCGTCTTGATAGTCGTGTACGTGATGTCAAATTAGCTCAGCACTACCACCCACTTGAGTAATCTATCGAAATATTTTGGTCGGGTAAGCACCGACTTCAGCGGATGATCTGAAATAACCAGGATGAGATGTGTTTGAAGATAGGGTCGCAACCTGTGAGCTGACACAATTAAAACAAAAGTTAGTTTCTTCACTTGGTACATGTACTCCGCTGCCCAAAAAATGCAGCTAGTGTAGTAGACTGAGAATTGCTTTCTCAACTTTTCTCTGACCAGCACCAAGTTGATTGCTTCAGGTCCCACTCCCAAGTAGAACCCGAAAGTCCTTTAAACTCAAAAAGACCTATTGACACTCAATCATCCATTCGAAGCTTTCGGCTTTTCTAAGTATTTTAAAGAATGATGTGCACTTATCACCTGACCTCTAGTTGATGCGGCTGAGAGCTGCAATCCGACCGGTTAGTGTCTAAACCTCTCGGATATTTCTAGGAGCCAACATAACAATCAACACTTTGATTTTGTTCGGGTTTGTTTTTATGCCTTCGAGGGTCAGAAGGTACCCCAGGAACTAGTCGGTTGAGGCTCAAATTAACATTTCAGAAGGTTTAGCTTCATATTATATTTTCATAGAATTTTAAATCTTTTATATATTGTTCAGTCGTCGAGCTTTTCACAATCACATCATCCACGTAGACTTCAATATTCTTTCTTTTTTTATTAGCAAAAATTATATCCATCAAGCGCTGGTATGTTGCCCCAGCGTCGGTCAAGTGCATATTTATCTGATGATATCATTAGAAGTCGTCCAAGAAACTCATCACGGAAAGACTCACAACTGCATCCACACGACGTCGAATCTCGACAGGGGTAGCAGTCCTTCGGGCATGCGGTGTTCAGGTCTGTGAAGTCTACACACATCCGCCATTTCTCATTGGTCTTCTGAACCATAACGACATTCAAAACCCAGGTGGGGTACTGCACCTCTCGGATGTATCCAACCTCCTTTAGCTTCAACACCTCCTTTCTGATGGGATCAACCAGTGCAGTCGTCGAATACTTTATCTTCTCCTTTATCGACCAAATGGGGGTACTCACGTTCCGTCCGTGGTAGGTAACGTCGACCACTATTCCCAGCATCTCCGCGGCGAACCAAGAGAAAACATTGTGGTGATCCCAAAGCGTTTAGCCCAGCAGTTCTCTGTGCGCTACATCAAAGTTTTCACTTATTAAGAAAGATTTACGGGGCTCGCTCTTGGCGACAGGAATCTCCAAGGTTGTCTCATTGGTCTCAGAAGCCCCTTCCCTCCGAACGGCTCCAGCTCCCTACCACTAAGAAATAGCAAAACCCGGGACTGGTCCAGATCTCCTCGAACGATGATCACCTCCCCCTCTTCTGAAAATTTGACCGCTGCATGATAGGTGAACACTACAGCCTTGAAGCGGTTCAACAGTGGGCGATCGAAGATGGCTTTGTACGTAGGAGGCGAATCCGCTATCAATAATTTCTCCATCTCTGGGAACTGCTCGCCCTCATCTGCATGGACACAACAACACATAGCTCTCACGTCCTAGACCTCTTCTGGGAAGCTCGGTGGGAGGGCTTTGTCCCTCCAAAAGAAAGTTGAGACTATCCAGCGATATGGACAACATTTGTCCGGACAAGTCCATTCAGGGCTTCTATTTCCAGGGTTTTCCAGTGCCTCTAACTCCAGGGCGCTGGCACTATGAACTCCTTCAGCTTTTCGGCTCTGATGAACTCTTAGATCAGATTCCATAAGTGTATGCATTCCTCCGCATCGTGGTTGTGGTCCAAGTGATACTTGCAGTACTTCCTTGCATGCCGGAGAAAAGCTCCAGCCCTTATCGATGTCGCCTGTTTTAAGTACTCCCTATCGTGGATGGCGCCCACAATCTGCGCCATCGACACTCTAAAGGGAGTGAGTTGGGGTCCCTCGAACTCATCGAAAGCTTATTCATAATGCTGGGTCGGACTCTCATAATGTTGAGTCGGCCGCAAGTTTCGATTCCTTGTATGACCTCCCCGATTGTTGTGTTGATAGATCCCCTGTTGTCTCGAGAGGGTCAGCTGTCTTCATACCTTGATCGGGATGGTCTGGGATCGTCCCTCGATTTCCACCAGCTGCTTGACAGTGCTCTCTTCTGAACCTGACAATCTGCAGGCTCCGATTGGGGGATGCTCTCATCGGCGAGGATGTCCTTGTAGGCCATTTTCAACAATTATGCAAAAGTCTGGGGTATGTGTAAGCTGAGGTCATAACGAAAACTCTCGTACCTCAAGCCTTGTTTCAGAGCAGCCTGTGCCATATCATTTCAGAAGTCCTCCAAATCCAACATCTCCCTCTAGAATCATTAGATATAGGAGAGCAAACTCTTGTTTGGTCTCTGTTTCAGCTGCCACAAGGTCTGCGTGCTCTTCTTCGATACCTAGGCACTGGCAAACTGCGCCAAGAAAAGTCCTTGTAAGTCTAAAAAGCTACAGATACTTCCAGTCGGAAGCGAGTTGAACCACTTCAGGGCTGAAGACGTTATGGTGATGAAGAACAAACAACACTTTAATGCATTTGAGACTTTTAGCAGGAACGTCATGGATTCGAATGAGGCGATGTGGTCGTTAAGAGATGATCGACCTCGATACGCCTCCAACATTAGGAGCTTAAACTCCTCCGGGGGTTCAGTTCCTGAGATATGGAGGGAGAAAAGATTCTTTGGCTGACACGCGTCAGTGCACCCGAATCACTGCCTCTCCACTTGCGCAAATCCAGTGCTGTCTTGGTACTATGAGCCTTCGGCCCTCTTGCGGTTGTTGTTCAACTTCTATTGTTGTTTACCGGTGCCACATCCTAAGAAGGTTCTACCCATAAGGGGCATGCCTGCTATAGTCGCGACGATCTGAATGACCTCTGTGATCTGGCCTAACACCTGATCCATTATCGGGGTCCTTAACTCTTACATATCTCGTTGCATGTGCTCCTCCATGTCTTCTCTGATATGTTCTACGTTGGCTACTTCTCTCTAACAACTCTCTTCTCTTTGTGATCGTTGTGCTCATCTTCTGTCGATAATATGAATCCACGCTCACCGCACTTTTTAGAATGTTTGTTGACCTTGCTTTCGGTCGTGTTGCAGTTTTCCCCTCCTTAGTAGCCTAGAATCTAGCCGTAGGACATTTCTATCGACTACTCCTATAAAACTAGTAAATGAGTCCTCCCCGTTAGCAATTTTAGACTTTTCTTCGCTCGACTTGACATTTCATGTAGCAATCTTGATCGCTATTGCTTAGCAGGTAAAGCTACTCCGAAGGAACTCATGGAGCATTCCTATAAGACTGTCGGCTTTAGGATTGACTCTACTCGTTGATTTAACGCCGCTGCGCTCTTCGCCGTTCTGTTTAATCGAATTCGAGCCGAAGTCTTGATATGATTTGGACCGAAACGCGTTTTTAACCCGATCGATGCCGAGGTAGCCCGGACGACTCCGAATAACGAAACAGACTGCACCGACGCGTCCGGAACGTCGATTTTTCTTAGGAGAGACATTTGTTTCGTCGCGAGGACATTTCTGGAGAAGGAGATGTGTTTAAGTATTATTTATAATCATAAATAATATTTTATTATTATAAATAAAACTTATAAACCTAATCCATAATTTCAATTCCCCTCTCCCGTTTCCGTCTCTCGCTTGTGCGTCCGTCCCTCTCGTGTCTCTGCTCTGGTCGCTGCGGTCCCTCGCGTGACCCCACGAACTCGAGCCGTTGGAACGAAGGTTCCCGCGCTCCTCTCGCAGTCGTCCACTCCTCATCATTTGCTGGCTCCTCGAGCCGCAAACGGTATGGCGCGCCTCTGCGCTCGACCTCTGCGGGATTTTTTTTCAATCATTCGTCTTCTTCTTCCATTACCGTATATCAGCACTCCTCTGTGAAGCTTCAAGAGGGCCGAAAATCATTTCCAGGGGAGGACTTTCTCTATTACTCTTCTCTACTCACTCGTAAGTTTTTTTGAACTCTCATTGTTGTTGGAGAGAGGTGTTGGCCAGGGAATACTTTTCTGCAACTCCTTCTGTGATTCTACTTTAAGGAGGTACTTCCCTCTCCCCCTGTGTTTTGCCTATGTTCGGCCCTGCTCTTTACCGAGCCCCTGCGCTTTATTTGTGTTCGTCCCTGTTCTCTGTCGAGCCCCGTTAGCATGCTAGAATAAGAATATTACTATTTGCCTCATTCCCAAACATGTTCTAACTTATTCTTTATACATTTGTTATGTGGGAATGACATTTAAAAGCTTGAGGGTGTGTATTTCCTTCTCCCTCCCTTTCTCGTTGCTTTACTGGCTCTCGGTTTTAACCTTGCCGAGCCTCTAATGATGATTTCATGGTATGGTTTAGCACTCTAGTTGTCATTATACTTGTATTTGGAAATGTTTATCACTTAAAGCATGTGAAAGATAAAAAAAATATGCATATATGTTGAAAGTTAGATTTGGCATGCTATTAGTCCTTTCTTTTACTTTGCTTATCTAAAATGCTGAAGTCATGGCATGTTTCCTATCTCCCAAGGCATACTTATATTGGAAGTAATTAAGAGGATGGTTTTGAAATAATTTGGCCTTTCTCATGAGCATGTTAGTATATGTATTATGAAGCTTTCATCCACTTTCACTCAAAGCATGTGGTAGTTCTATTTTGAGATGTCTTAAAGGCATAAGAATATTGCTCTAACTTTTATTATGACTTAGTATTGGAGGTCTCAATTGCAGCTTGGTTTTCGACCCTCACTTGGCTCGGGGTTTGGCCTTATATTGGCTTGGTTTTGGTCTTTTACTGGTTCTTTTTTTTTAGTTGGAAGCTTGGTTTGGCTTTGCCTTTATGTCGAGCGTTGGTTTTGCCTGTGGTGGCTCGGGTTTTGAGCTTTTGTTGGCTTTAACTTTAGATTGGGAGCCTGGTTTTTGCCTTAGAGTGATTGGAAGTTGATTTATGAGGAAGCTAGGTTCTTAATCTCTGTTGGAGTTTTGCCTTAGCCCTTATTCGAGAGTTGGATTGACCCTAGTTGGGGGCTCGGGTTTGCTTCGTTTTGCCGCTGCCCGAGAGGCGGATGTGGGTTTTGGCTTTCACTGACCTTAGCTCCTACCCGTAGGACCGGTTGGAGTTTGTTGAATTTAATTTAGCCCCTCTTGCTGGGCTTGAATCATTTGAATGATTGTAGGCGAATCAAATTTATTACTTTGAGAGATTGGTGGTGTTTTGTACTCTCTTATGTATATCAAAACTTTTATGGAATTGATTTGAGTCGCCTTGGCCGTGAGCCTTCCCTTTCCCTTTGCCTCGTGTCTTGGCTTTGGTCTTGGTTGTGAGCCTTGCTTACAATGCTTTGGAGTTGGTTTGAACTGCCCTGTTTGTCGTGGCCTTGAGTCCCTCCCTTCTTTAAGTCCTAACCGTGGGTTTCTCTCTTTTATATTGGCCTTGTTTTGCCTTAGCCGTGAGTCACTTGTGGGAGTTTATTCGGGTCTGGAGCTAGATGGTGCTGATATTGGCTTTTACCCGTGAATTTTCTTGGCTTTACCTCACTTGGGTCGAGGATCTTGGTAGCTATCTTCCTTTCTCTACTGATACAGGTCGTGGGTCTTACACCTCAGTGCATTGGAAAACTTTTGTGTTTGTTTGATGTGTGAGGCCATTGATTAATTTGGGAGTTGGGAGATTTTGATATCAGCTTAGGGTTTGGAGGATTTGCAAACCTTATTTGAGAGAGCATTTGGTTGATTTGATTAATCTTATGTCTTTGGGGTTTGAAAAATCAACGCAAAATAGCCCTTTATGTTTGTTAAGAAAGACCTTGAACCCTACTCTTCCAGGTCTTTTCGATAGTAGTTTTGAGAACTGATCTACTCTCCTTTTCAGTGTTTTAGATGGATCAGTGTCTCCTCTCTCTCACCCCATTTTTGTTTTTTTCTTTCCTTGCTTTTTGGTTCAATTTTCGATGTTTATGTCCCACGCATAAGTGTCCGCGTATAGCCTTTTGCTATACGTGAAACCATCAAACAAGATCGCAAGTAGTTTGTTTTGGGGCGTAGAGTGATGATGATAAAAACACACTGAAGATAGAGCATAAAGATGTCTTATCCTATAACATCAAGATCCAGGTATTTGATGAACAATAGGATAACGGTATCCTTCACCGACATAAGTCTAACGGGAGTTGGCTCGAACCTCCCCAGGTGGTTGGCAGCCTCACGTCTGACAGCGTAATCGACTTGTGGACAATAAAAATTGTTAAAACTTATTTCAAAAAAATAAAAAAATATTTTTCGCTATAAAATAAAATTTGATAATCTCTTTTTTTTTAGACCTATGTGCATGTCAAAAACATAAATTTTAAAATACATTTTAAAATTAATTGTCCACCTGATGAATACTTGTTTAGGCTGGGACATAGTCCTCTAGGTGAGCTTCAAGACACTTCTAGACGAGTGACAGGTTCTATACATTCGGGTGACCGAGTAGCCTTCGTGGACCCTCAAGTATATTTATATATATATATATATATATATATGAGTCTAGCCCCACATGAGTGCTTGCGGTCCCCCTTACCCAAATTTTTTTTTATTGTTTTATCGAAGCTTTAGGACATGACACTCGTGTTTCTTTGCTTTTCTTTTGAGATTTCTCCAAAATTTTTTAGGGTTTTTAGTTGAGTTTTTTCTCGTGATTTTTCGAGTTTTCTGTCATGAGTCGTTGTTACACACTTCTTCGGATTTCCTGGAAGACGTTTCTTCCATACTTCGTTTTTTGCAATGCATTTCAGCTTGTTATATTTAAGAAACAGTGAATCTCACGGACGTATATGTACGTTTTACATTTACAGCACTTCATTTCCCTGTTTATACCTGCTACTGTCCAGTACAACATGTTATATTATTCATGTTTCTACCTGCTGCTGTTCTTCCCGTACAGCATGTTATACTATTCCTGTTTCTACCTGCTACTGTTCTTCCTGTACAGCATGTTATACTATTTCTGTTTTTATCTGCTACTGTCCTGTACAACATGTTCTTATTTCTACCTGCTACCGTTCTACATGCATCCAACTGTTTATCCTGTACTGTACGTTTTATATTATATAGTCTTAAGCATGTCTTCTTTTTATATAGAATGTTTAGAAGACTATTATCATATGGTCGTTTGATTCGACATCATAACTGGACATCCTAAAACTTAAACTCGTCACGACAAGGAGCTTGAAACTAGCGCGGTGGGCAGCACGACAATCTTCAACAACAGAACATGTCTCCCCCAGCTAAACCATTCATTCCCTAGAAATTAAAACAACAATCCATAGGATTTCGAGGTTGTTCGCCTAGCACAACATAAATCCTCAACCTTTTCGTTAGGCATTTGTATAGCTCTGATATACGATTTAAGCCCAAACTCGTTTTAGCATTCTGAGGTTGTCGTTCGTTACGACCTAAATCTTCACATTTTCCCGGCTATTTATGTGATTGTTTCACACGAATGTAAGTCCTAATTAAATAAAATTGACAGGATAAAACACTTGAATATTTTTCCTCGAAACTGAAGCTAAACCATAGGGTAGACTGGGAAGTCACCGAGGATCTCCTCTGGAACTGTGGCATCCCCTAGTTCTTCTTCCTTTGAATTATGTAATAAATGTTCCAAGTTTGAACAATTCCCTTTTGCACACATCTTTGTCCAATTTTGTTGAAAAGTCATATCTTTTTGAAGTCATTGAAGATAATTTTTCCTGATTTTTATCAAGAGTATTCTTAAGTGATTTCGGTCATTTAAGATTTAATTAACTATAAGAGCTTGTCCTTATAGGAAGCTTTTCCGAACCCAGCTTAAAATAAACCTTATTTAATTTTTCATATTAAATAGGAGAATTTGTCGGCAAATAAAACGGTTTCGAAGACCAATTGGACGTCATATATATCTTAGTTTATTTAATCAAGTCTCATCCTCAAGTCTTGTGTTTATCCCTCGGGATAGATACATGGTTTGAGGTAAAGCCCTCTTTCATTTAAACTATGAAAAATATGGGGTCATTTTGATTTTTATATTTGATTTTAAACTTAAATCTATATGTAAATTAAAACGTCCTTCCGAAGCAGGCGACGAGATTTCGATTCTGGGACCGACAGCTTCTTACGGGCAACAACAACAACACCCAACCCCCCACTTTTTTTATCGCCGACAATGTTGAATCCAAAATTGTTCAGGAAACACGCTTAAGGAATAGAGCATGAAAGAGAAAAAGAAAGTATAGAGCTTGGTGATGAACAGTAAAATCACGTAACCTTTATTCGTGAAATGAGCTCTTATTTAAAGGAATGAAAGATGCGAAATTACATTTTGTACACCTAGAGAAATAGGTACAAAAGGGTATTTTAGTCAATGCATAATTATAGGGCCGGGAGCCTGAAATAGCGTTCAGACAGATGGGCTCGGAAGCCTGGAAAGGTCCCCAACCGGATTTTTGGGTCGGATAGCAGCGTCGAGAGCCTGAGGGAATGACCGGCTAGGCCATTTCCCTGGTAACTATGACTGAAGAAGGGATCGGAAGGCCTCGGCTAACAGCTCTAGATTCGGTGGTTTTCATCGTTTGCCCGACTTGATTGAAGAATGCTGGTGGATTCGTCCGTGTGAGTTTTGTGTCAATAGACTTTATGAGGGTGGTCAAATTCTGTCCGTCTTGGGATTAATTTTCTCCCAACTAGCAAGAGCCAGCCGAATAGACATGGGTCCTTAAACTGTCTTTGGTGGGTTCCAGACTCCCACGTCATCTTTTTTGTCGGTTGTCGGATCACTTTAAGATTCATGTTGACACATCTTTTATGTACAATATATATATATATATATATATATATATATGTATANAAAAAAAATTGTTCATGTTCGTCTCGTCTACTTATCGAACAAATCGAACACAAACTGTTCGCGAACAATGAGCTTTTTTGACAGCCCTAGCTGAAAGGTAATATTACTTATACGTGTATTAAAAGGAATATCAAACCAAATTAAAAGATTAGCACAAGCTGGCAATATATATATATATATATATATATATATATATATATATNTAAAAGTGTTTCAAAATTTTGCATGGAGGATATTCTATTCCCGCATAGATAATTATGAACATTTGTGGAGAACATTAGTGATCTACTCGCTTCTAAGATATATACATATGTTTTTTTACTTAATATGTCTTAATCATTCCATTTTATTGAAAGGCTTTGACACAAGCTTTGGTGGATAATATCTTGAATAAGGAGATAATTTTCTGAGACAACAACGAAGTATTTGTCAATTTTTGTGACTTGGATTTTAGACTAAAATTGAATGTTAATCATGTTTTGAAATGCTTAAAATTTATCCCAATTTGAATTTTTTTCTTTCATTAAGAAAATCAAATATGGTTAGGATTGTTAATGAAAGAATTAAACTATCTAGCTTCAAAGACATTTTTAACTCTTAATGGCTTCCCATACATTAGTATGGACTAAAACCAAAAGTTTGGGAATGTTTGTAAGTTTGATTGGGATAAAAATTATGAGGTTGTTTTACCATGCAGTGAATTTGACAATGACAATCCTCTACATTTTTTTTTTTTTGGTGATAGAGAATGATTTAATTTTTCAAGGCAAGTAAAGTTTATGCATCTGAGCTGATAATGCCTAAGCCAAATATGTCCATCATTAGTTGAAGTTTATTTGAAGTTTGAAGTGGGACTTTTAACGAATAAAAATTTATTGTTTGAGCATGTACCCTACTTGTGGCATCTTTTTTTAGTAGGTAGAATTTTTAAATACATCTTTATACTAACAATTATCTTCCTTGAGTTTAGGTCATAAGTGTGAAGACTGACAAAGATATCTAAGAAATTTATTACACAATTTCTGTCTCGAGTTTATTGACTGATAATAAGTTATAATCTATGTTAGAAGCTTATAATCAAGTGGCAGATCTTTTCAGACAATGGCAATGCNGGTGATAAAGAATGATTTAATTTTTCGAGGCAAGTAAAGTTTATACATCTGAGCTGATAATGCCTAAGCCAAATATGTCCATCATTAGTTGAAGTTTATTTGAAGTTTGAAGTGGGAGTTTTAACGAATAAAAACTTATTGTTTGAGCATGTACCCAACTTGTGGCATCTTTTTTTAGTCGGTAGAATTTTAAAATAGATCTTTATACTAAAAATTATCTTCCTTGAGTTTAGGTCATAAGTGTGAAGACTGACAAAGATATCTAAGAAATTTATTACATAATTTTTGTCTCGAGTTTATTGACTGATAATAAGTTATAATCTATGTTAGAAGCTTATAATTAAGTGGCAGATCTTTTCAGGCAATGGCAATGCTTGCTCTAACCACTGTCTATTTCTATCAATATGCAATCTGGATATTTCAATTTTCTTACCAGAACATATGATATAATATCCTCGATCGTACTATCCAAGCAATATTTTTCTTTTTATTTGCATTGAGGACATCTAAGAATTTATCTTTTTGAGCAACAAAACTTATATATTTCAAGGATAGTATGAAATAAGATTCTAATGGGATGATAGCTAGTTGTCTTCAATTTATTGTGCAGATGGTTGAATTAGAAATGAGAGCATTGCTGTCATTTATTTTTGTTGCTGATTTTCTTTGAAATTTTTTTGTCCAATATTTCATCATAATTTGTTAATGTNAATAATAGCTAGTTATCTTCAATTTATTATGCAGATGGTTGAATTAGGAATGAGAGCATTGCTGTCATTTATTTTGTTGCTGATTTTCTTTGAAATTTTTTTGTCCAATATTTCATCATAATTTGTTAATGTTTAGGATATAATTTTTTATTTTTAAATTTTTTAGATTGATTTTTTAGCGTTGGAGTTATCAGCTTCTTAACCATTAGCTTATTTATGGCAACTGCCATCATCTTCTTTCCAAAAGGACCCTTCTCATAAATTCCCTTGTTATGTATTAAAAAAAAAGATAAAAAGTTGTATGTAAATTAAGAATTAAATATTTTTGCAGAAAACAAATATAAAAAAATCAGACATTTATTTTAAAATCTATAATTTACTATATAGCAAAAAATGTAATGATGTTTACAGATTNGATAAAAAGTTGTATGTAAATTAAGAATTAATTATTTTTGCAGAAATCAAATATAAAAAAAATCAGACATTTATTTTAAAATCTATAATTTACTATATAGCAAAAAATGTAATGATGTTTACAGATTACGCAATTGCTGTAGATGGAAAGCCACTATCCATGGAGTGCTATTGATAGAAAGATGTCATGAATTACTAAATTGTTGTAGATGGAAATATGTTCTCATTTGTTTGCCAGATTGCTAATTTGCTATAGATAAAAAGGTATTAGGGGTGGACCTAGGTAGGGTCCAAGGGGCNTTCCATGGAGTGCTATTGATAGAAAGATGTTCATGAATTACTAAATTGTTGTAGATGGAAATATGTTCTCTATTGTTTGCCAGATTGCTAATTTGCTATAGATAAAAAGGTATTAGGGGTGGACCTAGGTAGGGTCCAAGGGGCAATTGTGCCCCCTTAACTTTAGATTTTTACTTATATGAGAGGGTAATTTGATCTTTTGCTCTTCCTAAAATATCGGTTTTACCCCTCCTGAAATATTACTTTACCCTTCTTTGCTCTATCCCCTCCCATGCTGGGTCTAGGGGGCAATTTACCCCCCTAAAAAAAAAGGCTAGTTCCGCCCATGTAGACTATTGATTTGAGATTATTTCAACATAATGTAAATCATAGTTTTTAGGAGCGTATTGATACAGGATTCTTTGTAAGGTGCATTATACAACTTGTGATACATAGACTTCAGTCACTAGTTTTCCATTTTACCTTGTGATGGATCAAATTAAAGTACAATCCATGAATATACCTTAGCTTCATGTCTTGAGCATTAAAAATAATTTTTTTTATGTACTATAAGATATTCTTATATCGAAGATTGTGATCATTGGTACATCCTATGTAGGCGATAGTGCATGACACGTTTTCTCAATGAATACTACATAATGACACATTATTACAACTCAGTAAAAGAGTCAAGTATAGACTCTAAATAAATACATCTCAAAATAAGAAAAGATTTTATTTTCTTACCCTAAGNCTAAAAAAAAAAGGCTAGTTCCGCCCATGTTGACTATTGATTTAAGATTATTTCAACATAATGTAAATCATAGTTTTTAGGAGCGTATTGATACAGGATTCTTTGTAAGGTACATTATACAACTTGTGATACATAGACAATTACTTGAGTTTAGAGTTTCAAAGTGAAAGTTACTAGTTTTCCATTTTACCTTGTGATGGGTCAAATTAAAGTACAATCCATGAATATACCTTAGCTTCATGTCTTGAGCATTAAAAATAATTTTTTTTATTTTTTTATGTACTATAAGATATTTTTATATTGAAGATTGTGATCATTGGTACATCCTATATAGGCGATAGTGCATGACACGTCTTCTTAATGAATACTAAATAATGATACTGTTGACCTCGCTTTCGGTCGAGGTGTAGTTTTCCTCTCCTTAGTAGCTTATAATCTAGCCGTAGGACCTTTATGCCGACCACTCCTAGAAAACTAGTGAAGGAGCCCTCCCCGTTAGCAATTCCGGACTTTACTTCGCTCGACTTGACATTCCCTGTGATAGTCTTGACCGCTATTGCCTAGCAGGTAAGGCTACTCCGAAGGAACTCAGGGAGCAAGCCTATAGGACTGTCGGCCTTAGGATTGACTTTACTAGTTGATTTAGCGCCGCTGCGCTCTTCACTGTCCTGTTTAATCGAATTCGAGCCGAAATCTTGATAGGATTCGGACAACGACGCGTTTTTAACCCGATTGACGACGAGGTTGCCCAGACGACTCCGGATGATGAAACGGACTGCGCCGATGCGTCCGGAACATCTATTTTACTTAAGGGGGACGCTCGTTTCATTATGACGGCGCGTCTTGGGGAAAATACCTATTTAAGTGTTCATTATAATAATAAATAATATTTTATTATTATTATTATTATAATTGATAACTTATATTAAAATCCCTAACCTAAATCTACTCCCTCCCCGCCTTATTCTTTCGCATCTGTGGGCCTACCTCTGCTCTAGCGTGGCTCCTTCGATTGCCTGGCCCGCTCCTTCTNTGGGCCTACCTCTGCTCTAGCGTGGCTCGTTCGATTGCCTGGCCCGCTCCTTCTTAGTGTCGTTGGGAGATTTCATTCCCGCGTTCGCCTCTCGCAGTCGCCCATCCCGTATCCTATTTTTCTACGGGTATCTTATCCCGTCTGCTCTCGATCCTCCTTTCCGCAGAGCGTGGTCTCTGCGAGGATCATATCCTCTGTCTCTCTCGATCCTTCGGAGATCTGCATGCGATCCCCTAATCATTCGCTCTCATTCTCTCTGGTTTATATGAAACTCTGCTTTGGAGCGTTTAAAGATGCTGAAAATTTTCTAAGGAAGAAAAAACCCTGTCATTTTTCCTTCTCACTCACTTCTTTAATTTTCTGGTGCTTGAATTGGTTTCCTCTTGCTGTTGGAGGAGTAATTGAAGCTGGGGAGTGCGTTTAGAGTTCTTGTGTTACTTTCTTTTTGCTTCAAGGAGGTACCTTTTCCCCTTTTGTGCCTTGCCCTATTTTTGGTTTTGCTCTATGCCGAGTCTCTGTTAGCTTGGTAAAATGGATAATGTGACATTTTAACTCAGTGTTGCACTTATATTTTTGAAAGGCATGTTACTCCAGCATCTAGAGATGGAAGTATGAGCATGTTCTAGGGATTGGATTTAATTACTTGCTTAAGATGGTGGAAATATAGCATGATATAAGTTTTTTTCCTCTTTTCTCTACTTTCTTGAGATGAAATTGTGGCATATTTTCATTACTGTGAATAAGAAGGTTGAAATATGGCTTTAAGACAATGTTAGCTCCTCTTGCAAGCATGTTAGGATATGTATCATGAAGCTTTTTCATTTATTCTTATCTAGCATGAGGCATTGGAAGATTTATTTGGTCTTTCACACATGTGGGGGCTCGATTTTGGCTCCATGTGGTTTTTCCTGGTTCGAAATGCATTTTATGAGAAAAAATTATTTAATTTCGAAAGTCCTGTAACTTGCTTGGATGGCTTGGCTTAGCTCCTTGTGGGGCATCCTTTTGCTCAAATATTTGTTGGGAACTGTTTCATGCTTGAAATAGTTAGGTTGGTGGCTCAAATATGTTCTCTATGCTGTTGTTCTTATTTGAGATGTACATTGGCTTCATATCTTGATATTTCAAAAACATGTGGGTTGCTCCTTGGCTTGGGTTGGCTCAGTTTTACCTTAAGATGGTTGGGATTTTAATTTCTGTTAAGGCTTGGGTTTTAATTTATGCTTGGACTCTGTCTTGGCTTTGAATGACTTGATTTTAGCTTTCCTTGGAGCTCGGATTTACTTGCTTTGGCTCTTACCCGAGAGCTGGTTTGGTGGATGGGCNAATGACTCGATTTTACCTTAAGGTGGCTGGAGTTTTAATTTCTATTGAGAATGGGCTTTTGGTTTTTGTTGAAGCTTTCTCCTAATTGCTCGAACTTTACTTCTGGGCCTTGAAGGGTTCGGTTTGGCTTTGTTTGAGGGTTCAGTTTGCTTTCCTTAGCTCCTACCCAAGAGGTAGCTTGGGAGCTTGATTTGGTTTGTTCTTAGTCCTACCCGTGAGCTTTTTGGTAGATCATTTGGCTTGGCTTTGGCCCTTGCTGGGCTCGATTTTGGCATCTCGTGAGTGTTTTTTTGGCTTAAATATACATATTGTGGAGGAATTTATTTTGATTTGGAGGAGTTCCATAGCTATTCTTGTTCGAAACATATGATAGTCTTATATTTTGACGTCTTGAGGGCATAAAGATGTTTTCTACCCTTTTGTTGTGGCCTGGGATTGATTGCTCTTACCCGAGAGGTGGTTTGAGAGTGATTTTGCTGGCTTTAGTTCCTACCCCTACCTGTGAGCTTGCTGGCAATCCCTTGGGGTTGTTTGGCTCCTCCTACACGAAGTGGCTTGGGTGTTGATTGATGAGTCAAGTTTAAATGTATGTATTTGCCCTATCTATAAAGTGAGCTGATTGAAGAATGGGTTGAACAAATTTCCTTATGTTCTACTTGGTGAAATTGGAGTTGGTTTGGAGGCTTTGTGAGGGTTTTTCCATTCACTCTCCTATGTATATCAAATATCTTCATATAATTGATTTGGTTTGCCTTAGCCGTGAGCCTCCTCTCCTTCTGTGCCTCGGGTTGCCTTGGCCGTGAGCCCCTTTTGGCCTTGGATTGCCTTAGCCGTGAGCCTCATCTTTGCCTTGGCCGTGAGTCACCTGTGGGAGTTTATTCGGGTTTGGAGCTAGGTGGTGCTGATATTGGCTTTTACCCGTGAATTTTCTTGGCTTTACCTCACTTGGGCCGAGGATCTTGGTAGCTGTCTTCCTTTCTCTACTGATACAGGCTGTAGGTCTTACACCTCAGTGCATTGGAAAAATTTCGTGTTTGTTTGATGTGTGAGGCCATGAATTAATTTGGGAGTTGGGAGATTTTGATATCAACTTGGGGTTTGGGGGGATTTGCAAGCCTTATTTGGGAGAGCATTTGGTTCATTTGATTAATCCTACGTCTTT
Source organism: Phalaenopsis hybrid cultivar (assembly GCA_002079205.1). NCBI lineage: Eukaryota > Viridiplantae > Streptophyta > Magnoliopsida > Asparagales > Orchidaceae > Phalaenopsis > Phalaenopsis hybrid cultivar. Next base: position 207,055 of record JXCR01147288.1, read on the forward strand.
GGGGTTTGAAAAATCAGCGCAAAGTAGCCCTGTGTGTTTGTTAGGAAAGACTTGGGCTCTACTTTCCAGGTCTTTTCGATAGGAGTTTTGAGAACTGATCTATTCTTCTTTTCGGTGTTTTAGATGGATCAGTGTCTCCTTTCTCTCACCTCATTTTTGTTCTTTTCTTTCCTTGCTTCTTGGTTCGGTTTTCGACGCTTATGTCCGACGCATAAGTGTCCACGTATAGCCTTTTGCTATACGTGAAATCATCAAGCAAGGTCGCAAGTAGTTGTTTTGTGGTGATGATAAATACATACTGAAGATAGAGCAGAAAGATGTCCTATCCTATAACATCAAGATCCAGGTATTTGATGAACAATAGGATAACGGTATCCTTCACCGACATAAGTCTAACGGGAGTTGGCTCGAACCTCCCCAGGTGGTTGGCAGCCTCACGTCTGACAGCGTAATCGACTTGTGGACAATAAAAATTGTTAAAACTTATTTCAAAAAAATAAAAAAATATTTTTCGCTATAAAATAAAATTTGATAATCTCTTTTTTTTTAGACCTATGTGCATGTCAAAAACATAAATTTTAAAATACATTTTAAAATTAATTGTCCACCTGATGAATACTTGTTTAGGCTGGGACATAGTCCTCTAGGTGAGCTTCAAGACACTTCTAGACGAGTGACAGGTTCTATACATTCGGGTGACCGAGTAGCCTTCGTGGACCCTCAAGNCTTTGAGGTCGTTGGATTAGAACCTATCGGAAATGAGTTACTCAATAATAGGCTTGGTTGGTGAAGAAGTTTCCATGGTCTTGATAGCTATGACACTTCTTGGCAAACTCTTCCGCATCATTGCTTAGAGTTAGCTAAAAGTCTCCCGCCGGATTACCTGAATGAGCATCTGCTACCAGAATTATTTCCACATTCATTAGCATAAGCTTTTACAGGCTTTAAAGAATTCAACAAGCGGAAGGCATATGAGGTTGATTGTTGGGGAAATTTTTTGGAATAGAACTCCGTTTAAGATGAAATATCAAGTAGATTGGTATTTGAGCAAAAATGCAGCATCATGATTGCGCGACAGCTTAATCCATATGGAAATTAAGAATATACATGTACCAAAATTCATCACCATTAATTTATTTGTTTTTTCTTCATTGATTATTGGAGTTTTAAGTTTTGGGATTGATGTCACGTACATTTTCATACTTCATCTTGAAGTCTGAAAAATAATTTTTTCATTTAGGGAACGTGTTGAACATCAAACTTATTAATATTAAGGATTTTTGCCTATTACTCATCTAGATAGAATCCTAAAATCATGTCAAGCACTGTATCTACTAACTCAGTTCATGATTAGTTGTGAGCCCTTGAGCATGATGTCTCTTGACCCCTAATTTGCTTTAAGGTAGATTTTTGTTATGATTAGTTGATTATTCAAGATATTTAAATCGATACATAGTGCATAAGTTAGAATCATGCCTTGAGGACTCATGAAGATCACACTAACTGCAATGCTATGTTCTCTCGAGGCATTGTCTGCATGCATAGACCAGTAATGCTTCCCATNTATAAAGCCGAACAATAGGATAGTTGGGACATCTCTAGGGTTTCTCCTGGATCTGTGATGTCCCCTACTNCAGTATGAAACATTTGAATAATTTTTCCTCAAAATTGAAACCAAACCATAGGGTAGATTGAGAAGTCATCGAGGATCTCCTCTGGATCTATGGCATCCCCTAGTTCTTCTTCCTTTGGATTCTGTAATAAATGTTCCAAATTTGAGTCATTCCCCTTTCACACCTCTTTGACCGATTCTGTTGAAAATTCCTATCCTTTTGAAGTCATTGAAGACAATTTTTTCCTGATTTTTATCGAGAGTATTCTTAAGTGACTTCGGTCATTTAAGATGTAATTAACTATAGGGGTTTGCCCTTATAGGAAGTTTTTCCGAACCCAGCTTAAAATAAACCCTATTTAATTTTTCATATTAAATAGGAAAATTTGTCGGCAAATAAAACGGTTTCGTAGACCAAACGGACGTCATATATATCTTAGTTTATTTGATCGAGTCTCATCCTCAAGTCTTGTGTTTATCCCTCGGGATAGATACAGAGTTTGAGGTAAATCGCTCTTTCATTTAAACTATGAAAAATATGGGGTCAGTATGATTTTTATATTTGATTTTAAATTTAAATCTATATGTAAATTAAAACGTCCTTCCGAAGCGGGCGACGAGATTTCGATTCCGGTGACCGACAGCTTCTTACGGGCAACAACAACCCCCAACACATTTTATCGTCGACAGACACATTATTACAACTCAATAAAAGAGTCAAGTATAGACTCTAAATAAATACATCTCAAAATAAGAAAAGANTTGCATGCTCTAGATTATATAAATGATCTTAATTTACTAGAACTAAATGAAAATTTGACACTAAATAGGACGCAATGGAGAAAAAGGATTCATGTAGCCGACCCCACGTAGTGGGATTAAATCTTTGTTATTGTTGTTGTTGTTGTTGTATGCTTTAATATTTATTTTTTTAATCATATTATACGTTGTTGTTATTGTTGAAAAAGGATTCATGTAGCCGACCCCACGTAGTGGGATTAAGGCTTTGTTGTTGTTGTTGTTTGTTCTAGATTATATAATTGACTATGATCTACCAAATAAGAACTAGACATAAATTGAGTTTCACCAATTTTCAATTTTCATGATTTAACCATTCATTGAGCTTACCAAAAAATTCACGAATATTCAATTGATTGATAAAATTCATTTTAAAAATTGTGATCTACAAAATAAGAACTAGACATAAATTGAGTTTCATCAATTTTCAATTTCATGATTTAACCATTCATCAAGCTTACCAAAAAATTCATGACTATTCAAATGATAGATAAAAGACCTTTTAAAAGTTGGGGTTTACGCATGTATTTACTTTTTTCCCCAATGAGTTTATCCATGTATTTGACCAATCAAAATTGTTCGTTGTATACAAGATGTCATCATGCGCAAATGTATTTGATTCCAATCCTGTTGAATGTCTCTACATTTCAGAACCATAATGATCTTATCATGCAATCAAAGCCATCCATTGTGTCAATTTTGTTGCATNTAGTCAAGTTTAAATGTATGTCTTTGCCCTATCTATAAAGTGAGGTGATTGAAGAATGGGATGAACAAATTTCCTTATGTCCTACTTGGTGAAATTGGAGTCGGTTTGGAGGCTTTGTGAGGGTTTGTCCATTCACTCTCCTATGTATATCAAATATCTTCATATAATTAACTTGGGTTGCCTTAGCCGTGAGCCTCCTCTCCTTTTGGCCTCGGGTTGCCTTAGCTGTGAGACTCTTTTGACCTTGGGTTGCCTTAGCCGTGAGCCCCCTCTTTGCCTTGACCGTAAATCACCTGTGGGAGTTTATTCGGGTCTGGAGCTAGATGGTGTTGATATTGGCTTTTACCCGTGAATTTTCTTGNTAGCCGTGAGCCCCCTCTTTGCCTTGGCCATGAGTCACCTGTGGGAGTTTATTCGGGTCTGGAGCTAGATGGTGCTGATATTGGCTTTTACTCGTGAATTTTCTTGGCTTTACCTCACTTGGGTCGAGGATCTTGGTAGCTGTCTTCCTTTCTCTACCGATTTAGGCCGTAGGTCTTACACCTCAGTGCATTGGAAAAAATTCGTGTTTGCTTGATGTGTGAGGCCATGGATTAATTTGCGAGTTGGGAGATTTTGATATCAACTTAGGAGGATTTGCAAGTCTTATTTGGGAGAGCATTTGGTTGATTTGATTATTCCTAAGTATTTGGAGTTTGAAAAATCAGCGCAAAGTAGCCCTTTATTTTTGTTAGGAAAGACCTTGGGCCCTACTTTTCCAGGTCTTTTCGATAGGAGTTTTGAGAACTGATATATTCTCGTTTTCGGTGTTTTAAATGGATCAGTGTCTCCTCTCTCTCACCCCATTTTTGTTCTTTTCTTTCCTTGCTTCTTGGTTAGGTTTTTCGATGCTTATGTCCGATGCATAAGTGTCCGCGTATAGCCTTTTGCTATACGTGAAGATTTTCGATGCTTATGTCCGATGCATAAGTGTCCGCGTATAGCCTTTTGCTATACGTGAATTTGACGTTTATGTCCGACGTATAAGTGTCCACGTATAGCCTTTTGCTATACGCGAAACCATCAAGCAAGATCGCAAGTAGTTTGTTTTGGGGCGTAGGGTGGTGATGATAAAGGCACACTGAAGATAAAGCAGAAAGATGTCCTATCCTATAACATCAAGATCCAGGTATTTGATGAACAATAGGATAACGGTATCCTTCACCGACATAAGTCTAGCGGGAGTTGGCTCAAACCTCCTCAAGTAGTTGGCAATCCCACGCCCGACAGTATAATCGACTTGTGGACAATAAAAAAAAATTGTTAAAACTTATTTCAAAAAAATAAAAATATATTTTTCGCTATAAAATAAAATTTTATGATTTTTTTTAGACCTATGTGCATGTAAAAAAAACATAAATTTTAAAACATACTTTAAAATTGGTTGTCCACCTGACGAATACTTGTTTAGGCTGGGAAGTAGCCCTCTAGGTGAGGTTCAGGACACACTTCTAGACAAGTGACGGGTTCTATAGGCTCGGGTGACCGAGTAGCCTTCGTGGACCCTCGAGTATATATACATATATCTGAGCCTAGCCCTATATGAGTGNAACCCCCGAGTACATATACATATATTTGAGTCTAGCCCTACACGAGTGCTTGTTGTCCCCCTTTGCCTGAACTTTTTGTTTTATCGAAGCTTTGGACAGAGCACTCGTGCTTCTTTTCTTTTTTTTGAGATTTCTCCGAAATTTTGAGGATTTTTACTTAATCTTTTCTAGTCGAGTTTTCTGTCATGAGACGTTATCACACTCTTCTTCGGATTTCCTAGATAACATTTATTCCGGACTTCGTTTTTTACAATGCATTTCAGCTTGTTATATTTAAGAAACAACGGATCTCACGGACACACAAGTTTGTTTTACGTTCAGAGCACTTCATTTTCCTATTTATACCTACTACTGTTCCGTACAACATGTTATATTATTCATGTTTCTACCTGCTATTGTTCTGTAAAGCATGTTATATTATTCCTTTTATTGTACCTGCTACCGCACTATATAGCATGTTATACTTTTCCTTCTACTATACTTACTACTGTCATGTATTGCATGTATATTGTTTCTTTTATTGTGTTTTCTACTGCTTGTCCTGTACTGCATATTTTGTATTGTATAGCCTTAAGCATGCCTTCTTTTCATATAGAATGTTTAGAGGAATATTACCATAGGGTCGTTTGATTTAACATCATAACTGGACACTCTAAAAAACTCGAACTCATCACGACAAGAAGCTTGGAACTAGCGCGGTGGGCAGCACGACCATCTTCAACAGCAAAACATGTCTTCTCCAGCTAAATCATTCATTTCCTAGAAATTAAAATAACAATCCATAGGATTTCGAGGTTGTTCGCCTAGTGCAACATAAATCCTCAACATTTTCGTTAGGTATTCGTATGGCTCTGTTGTACGATCTAAGCCCTAACTCGTTTTAAGATTCTGAGATTGTCGTTCGTTACGACCTAACTCCTCACAGCTTCCAGGCTATTTGTGTGATCGTTTTACACGAATGTAAGTCCTAATTAAATACAATTGGCAGAATAAAACACTTGAATATTTTTCCTCAAAACTGAAGCCAAACCATAGAGTAGATTGGGAAGTCACCGAGAATCTTCTCCGGATCTGTGGCATCCCCTAGTTTTTCTTCCTTCGGATTTTGTAATAAATGTTCGAAGTTTGAATCATTCCCTTTTGCACACCTCTTTGTCCGATTTCATTGAAAAGTCCTATTCTTTTGAACTCATTGAAGATAATTTTTCCTGATTTTTATCAAGAGTATTCTTAAGTGACTTCGATCATTTAAGATGTAATTAACTATATGGGTTTGCCTTTATAGGAAGCTTTTTTGAACCCAGCTTAAAATAATATTTAATTTTTCATATTAAATTGGGGAATTTGTCGACAAATAAAACAGTTTCGCATACCAAACGGATGTCATATATTTCATAGCTTATTTAATCGAATCTCGTCCTCAAGTCTTGTGTTTATCCTTCGAGATAGATACAGGGTTTGAGGTAAATCGCTCTTTCATTTAAACTATGAAAAAAAAAATATGGGGTCAGTTTGATTTTCATATTTGATTTTAAACTTAAATCTATATGTAAATTAAAACGTNTCGCTCTTTCATTTAAACTATGAAAAAAAAATATGGGGTCAGTTTGATTTTCATATTTGATTTTAAACTTAAATCTATATGTAAATTAAAACGTCCTTCCGAAGCGGGCGACAGGATTTCAATTCTGGTGACCCGACAGCTTCTTACGGGCAACAACAACCCACCACATTACATTTTATCGCCGACACCACACCACCGAGCGACNTCGGTGACCGACAGCTTCTTACGGGCAACAACAACCCACCACATTACATTTTATCGCCGACACCACACCACCGAGCGACCCCCACATCTTACAAGCAGAGGTCAATCTCAAAATCTTATAGCAAAGTGCACCCAAGAGAACACCCAAGATGACCCTATCAAAGAACAAACAGATTCAGAGTAGAGAACAGGTAAGACTAGGTCGCATCCCTAAATCTATCACAGTCAGGAAGTTTTTCAAGTGCCACAGATTTGGACATGTGGAATCAGAATGTACAACCAAGGGAGAGATTTGTTTCACTGAGTAGGGTATTGTTGAAAAATTGGGCAATGACATGGTGGGTTCGGAAGAAGAAGAAGACGTTAGAGAGNTCTATCAAAGAACAAACAGATTCAGAGTAGAGAACACGTAAGACTAGGTCGCATCCCTAAATCTATCACAGTCGGGAAGTTTTGCAAGTGCCACAGATTTGGACATGAGGAATCAGAATGCACAACCAAGGAAGAGATTTGTTTTACTGAGTAGGGTATTGTTGAAAAATTGGGCAATGACATGGTGGGTTCGGAAGAAGAAGAAGACGTTAGAGAAGATTCTCCACTTGTAGCCAACGAGAAAGAGAACCCACCAATTTCAGTTGACCCTGAGATAGAGATTTCAGTTGAAGTAACAGTCGTAACTCTAGAAAATAGTGACTCTGAGGTAATGGGCAGTAAAGCGGAATATGAGATTATGGTGTCTCAAGCTAGTATTTTGCATATTTTGAGAGGAACATCAGCAGGACTAGNGATTCTCCACTTGTAGCCAACGAGAAAGAGAACCCACCAATTTCAGTTGACCCCGAGATAGAGATTCCAGTTGAAGTAACAGTCGTAACTCTAAAAGGTAGTGACTCTGAGGTAATGGGCAGTCAAGCGGAATATGAGATTATGGTGTCTCAAGCTAGTATTTTGCATATTTTGAGAGGAACATCAGCAGGACCGGTCTTTGATGTCTACAAGGGTTATTAGTTTGAGGAGCCAACATCAGATACAGAGTTACCACAGATAAGAGAAATGCTGATATTTCAGATTTTATAGACCCCCTCCTGAGTTGCCCCTACGGAGGGAGCTCCAACATTTCCGAAAAGAAGTCATTTTGTGTCATGCTTGGAACATTACGGGGAGTATTTTAGATGTTAGCTTTAGTTCAATGAGCCATCAGTAGATGTCCACACAAGACGGATAAACCTCGGCTTAGAAATGTATCCTAGGAACTTGAGGAGGAAGAAAATTCTTTAATGGGATCCAGACCCTGTCACAAAAGACGTCTCTCCTTCACTAGTAAGAGTGACACAGCCTGCCACAAATTTCACCCCAGAATTGATTTCTTTTCATACACTTGTTCATCAACTATACTCAGTTGGGAATGAGAAGTGAAAGGAGAAGGTTTAGAGTTATATTGCGGGAACCCACCTCTATATGCAGTTCCCGCTCAGGAAGTGTCAAAAGAGAACGGATACATATTCTACCAGAATGTGTTGCGGAATGACAACACCGACATGATAGATCTACCAAGGGGCTTCACGCTGTCCTATAAGGAGTCAGAAGCTTCGACGAATGAGGTCAAAGCTCTCCTAACCTTGGGAGACTGATGCGAGGGGTAGGGGGTGTTGAACCGGTTCAACATGGGGCGGGAATTTCCTCCTCTTCTTTTATGTTTTCTTGCCTATATGTCTATTATAAATAGATGTTTGCTAAATTAGGGTTAGATTAATGTTGAGTTTATTTCAGGTTATATTGGGACAGCCATGGAGCATCCTCTTCCCCCCCCCCCCCNGGAGTATTTGAGATGTTAGCTTTAGCTCAATGGGCCATCAGTAGATGTCCACACAAGAGGGATAAACCTCGGCTTAGAAATGTACCCTAGGAGCTTGAGGAGGAAGAAAATTCTTTAATGGGATCGAGACCCTGTCACAAAAGACGTCTCTCCTTCACTAGTAAGAGTGACACAGTCTGCCACAAATTTCACCCCAGAATTGATTTCTTTTCATACACTTGTTCATCAACTACACTCAGTTGGGAATGAGAAGTGAAAGGAGAAGGTTTAGAGTTATATTGTGGGAACCCACCTCTATATGCAGTTCCCGCTCAGGAAGTGTCAAAAGAGAACGGATACATATTCTACCAGAATGTGTTGCGGAATGACAACACCGACATGATAGATCTACCAGGGGGCTTCACGCTGTCCCATAAGGAGTCAGAAGCTTCGACGAATGAGGTTAAAGCTTCCCTAACCTCGGGAGACTGATACGAGGGGTAGGGGGTGTTGAACCGGTTCAACATGGGGCGGGAATTTCCTCCCCTTCTTTTATGTTTTCTTGCCTATATGTCTATTATAAATAGATGTGTTTGCTAAATTAGGGTTAGATTAATGTTGAGTTTATTTCAGGTTATATTGGGACAGCCACGGGGCATCCTCTTCTCCCTTTCTAGNTTTGGCTCGGTTTGGTCTTTAACTAGTCTGGAATTTGGTGAAAAACTTGAGTTGGCTCGGTTTTACCTTAAGATGGCTGGGATTTTAATTTCTGTTAAGGCTTGGATTTTAATCTATGCTTGGACTCTGTTTTGGCTTTGAATGACTCGATTTTAGCTTTCCTTGGAGCACGGATTTACTTGCTTAGGCTCTTACCCGAGAGCTGGTTTGGTGGATGGGCTCGGTTTTGCTTGTTTGACCTTGTTTTGGCCTTGAATGGCTCGGTTTTTGTCTGGTTCTGCTCCTACCCGAGAGGTAGCTTGGGAGCTTGATTTGGTTTGTTCTTAGTCCTACCCGTGAGCTTG
>JXCR01147289.1:45187-62419 GCA_002079205.1 Phalaenopsis hybrid cultivar
CTTCTGAAATCTCACAACCTCACACCACCTAGCCTTACCCTACACCTCCTATGGCTCAGACATCTCACCCTAACATAGTGATTAATATTCCTGATGAACCGTTTTCCTCCATTCCTGATGTCCCTAACCTTAGCCTTTTCATCAACCCACTAAACCTCAATCTCCCTCTATACTCCCTGAACATACTCATCATATCCCTACCTCAAACCCTCCTACTTTGATTCCTAAAACATTTCCCGAAATGCCCTTCATTCAGCCTATTCTTCAACCTAATCCACTTCCTTCTCACCCTTTACCTCCTGAACATAATCACTTTTCCCCCACCTCAAAAACTTCTTTGTTGGGTGCTAACACCTTCCCTATACCCTCTGATATCCATACCACTCAGCCTTTCATTCAACCCACTCCACTCTCAACCCTCTGTCCATCTATACCTGTTGTTAGCCCTACTGCTACAGCTATGGGCACCAATAATTTTTCTATTGAGCCTTGGGAGATGATTTATCTGGGGTGCCACACCATGTGAACTCCATCAGTGAAGATGCATTTCCACCTCTCAAACAGTCCTTAAAAGCACAATGAGAAGTTCAAAGAAGCAAAAGAAGGAAAAAATCTTCTACTGAACTTAAGAATCTTCTTTTAGACAAGGTGGCTGAATCTCTTCCTAAACAGGCCTTAGGAAGATAGACAAAAGGATCTTATTCTACCTCTCATGATTAAATTACTTTTTTGGAATATCATGGGAATCTCTGATCCACATTCCCTGATTAGGATAGAAAACTTATATAAAAAACATAAGTTGTTTTTCTTTGCAATTTTGGAACCTTTGGTTCACAGCTATCCTAATAGAATCCTTAAGAAGTTCCCTCGGTTTCAATTTTTGAATAATTACAACAATAAAATTTGTCTTTATTATAAGAAGGAGGTCCATCTACAGCTTTTGGAAAATCACCCTCAGTTCTTACATGTCTCTTTGCAGTGGGATTTTTTTCAGACCCTTGCTACTTTTGTTTATGCAGGCAGTACCTCAAGAGATAAAATGGTACTTTGGGAATAGCTTCACCATATTAAACTTTCTGTCAATGGGCCTTGTCTTATTGGTGGTGATTTTAATAGTGTTTCCAGATTGAATGAAAAGTGGGAGGGGAAACTTGTGGACTTAAATTAGATGATGAATTTCTCTGACAACATTAGAACCGTTGATCTCTCTAAATTACCTCATTAGGGTCTACTTGATACCGGAAAAGAGGTAAGCTCCATGAAAGAATAGACAGATTTGTTTTAAACCACACTTGGCTTGATAATACCATCCACACTTCTGTTTCACACTTTCCCTATACTTGCTCAGACCATAGACCTTTTTTAGAATCTATTTCCCCCACTCAAGCCTCCACCATCCCCACGTTTAGATTTTCTTATGTTTGGTTGGAACACCCAGATTTTCTCTCCTTTCTCTAATTTATCTAGATTCCTGATAACCCCTTACTTTTAGAAGTCTGTGGCCAAACATTTAAAATCTTGGAACTGGAATTGTTTTGGTAATTTGATAGCAAAAGTAGAGGAGGCTGANTAATCTCTTCAAGGATCTTATTCTACCTCTCATGATTAAATTACTTTTTTGGAATATCATGGGAATCTCTGATCCACATTCCCTGATTAGGATAGAAAACTTATATAAAAAACATAAGTTGTTTTTCTTTGCAATTTTGGAACCTTTGGTTCACAGCTATCCTAATAGAATCCTTAAGAAGTTCCCTCGGTTTCAATTTTTGAATAATTACAACAGTAAAATTTGTCTTTATTATAGGAAGGAGGTCCATCTACAGCTTTTGCAAAATCACCCTCAGTTCTTACATGTCTCTTTGCAGTGGGATTTTTTTCAGACCCTTACTACTTTTGTTTATGCAGGCAGTACCTCAAGAGATAAAATGGTACTTTGGCAATAGCTTCACCATATTAAACTTTCTGTCAATGGGCCTTGTCTTATTGGTGGTAATTTTAATAGTGTTTCCAAATTGAATGAAAAGTGGGAGGGGAAACTTGTGGACTTAAATTAGATGATGAATTTCTCTGACAACATTAGAACCGTTGATCTCTCTAAATTACCTCATTAGGGTCTACTTGATACCGGAAAAGAGGTAAGCTCTATGAAAGAATAGACAGATTTGTTTTAAACCACACTTGGCTTGAGAATACCATCCACACTTCTGTTTCACACTTTCCCTATACTTGCTCAGACCATAGACCTTTTTTAGAATCTATTTCCCCCACTCAAGCCTCCACCATCCCCACGTTTAGATTTTTTTATGTCTGGTTGGAACACCCAGATTTTCTCTCCTTTCCTTAATTTATCTAGATTCCTGATAACCCCTTACTTTTAGAAGTTTGTGGCCAAACATTTAAAATCTTGGAACTGGAATTGTTTTGGTAATTTGATAGCAAAAGTAGAGGAGGCTGAACAGATTGTTAAGAAGGTCAAATTTGAAGTTCAACTAGGTATTTCAGAAGAGCAATCTCTTGTAGCTACCAATGCCAACTTGCTTAGAGCCATTAAGTGTGAAGAATTGTTCTACAAATAGAAGGTAGCTTTAAAAAAATTTGTAGATGGAGATAGAAATAGTAAATTCTACCATGCTTGCATCAAACAAAAGAGACACTCTAATGTAATTTTAAAGATTAAAGGTAATAATTGTTGTTGGATTCATGATCTTGGTCAAATCTTTATAAATGCTATCAATCATTTTTAGAATCTATTGTCTCAGCCTCATGCTTCTAACTTTCAACACTTCAATCCATCCCTTCTTAATGACAGATTTACTGAAACCAGCAACCTAGATCTTACCATTATCCCTTCTGTAGAGGAGATTTGCAAGCACTTTATTCCATAGATGGAGATAAGGCAGATAGAGCTGATGGTTATACCTCTATCTCTTACAAAAATCCTGGTCTATAGTGAAGAGGGAGGTTGTCGATGTTGTTAAAGTTATTTTCGGTGGAGCTGATATGACAAAATATTTTACCATGTCTGCTATCACCTTAATTCCAAAGGATGATCAAAAATCTTGTTGAGACCATTTCAGACCTATCTCTCTAACAACTATGTTATCAAAGCATATCAGTAAATTACTGGTTTTTAGATTAAAGTCACACCTACCTTTGTTGATTGCTCCTAACCAATCTGCTTTTGTTACAGGTAGAAAAATAATGGATATTGGCAGATCTTGTAGAGTAGGAAACTTTATGTACATGCTTGACTTATCCAAGGCCTATGACACTATAAAATGGACTTTCATTTTGCAAGTTCTCCATGCTAGTGGCTTTAATGACCACTTCTGCCAGCTGATTCAAAGGACGCTCCAGAATAACAACTATACTATTTTGGTGAATGGTAACTCTCATGGATTATTTCAAGCTTCCAGAGGCATCAAACAAGGAGACCCACTTTTCTCTTCCATTTTTATCTTGGTTATGTATTATCTCTCCAAGATTCTCAACCATCATTTTTCTGCACAGGTGCACCTCATATTTGCCAATAAAGATAACTTCTCTATCAACCATTTATGTATGCAGATGTTGTAAATTTTTTTTTAATGCTTATAAACCTGTAGTAAAGAAGGTGTATAAGCTTTTAGAACACTCCCAACAACTCTCTTTTCTTTCTGTGAATCACAATAAATGTCAATTAATTTTCAGTAAAAAGATCACTTCAGCCTACAAAAATTGGGTTAAAGATTATACCGGATTCAAATCTGATGCTTGCCTTCTTCTTTATTTTGGTGTCCACTTATTTAAGGGTAGGAGGAGATAGACCCATTTTGATGACGTGGTATCTAAAGTCTCCAAACAAATTTTTTGTTGGACTCATGCTTACCTTTCACACGGTGGAAGAACCACTTTGGTTAAAAGCATTTCCTATGTATATACTGTAAATGCTGAAAATGAAAAAGTGTAACCAAAAAAAATTTGGAGGTTATAATCAATAAATTTTTGTAGGAGAGTCATCATGAACAATTTCATTGGTTTAGATGGGATAAGCTATGCCTCCCTCTCTCAGCAGGAGGTTTAGGCATCAAATCCTTCTAGCAACTACACCATATTTTCTATTGCAAACTTTGGATCAAGTTTAGAGATCAAACCTCCTTGTGGGCCAAATTTATGATGCTGAAGTACTGCAAACACTCCCATCCAGTGACCACTCTCAAGAAACCCGGGGATTCAAAAATTTGGACTTAACTTCTTAATGTTAAAGCTGATGCTGAAGATTTATTCATTTGGGATATTGGGGAAGGAAAAGTGAACTTCTGACTAGATAACTGGTTACTTGATGGCAAGCTTCATACCTCCTTCACAGCTCCTGACTCCACCCTCAATCTTCCAATTTAGAAGTGCTGGTTAAATCAGCAATGGAATAAGGCCTTGTTGGCTACAATGGTGGATCCTAAACAACTGTACCAAATCATCCAACTCCCTGTTACCCCCCACATACCTGACAAAATTTTGACTAAGAATCGTCATCACATTTCTCTTACTAAACATGCTTATTACACTTTGTACAAGTGGCCTTCTCAGGATTGGGGCAAATTTATGTGGGTGAAATTCTTTAGCCCTTCTATGTCTTTCTTTGCTTGGAGATGCTTTCACAAAATCATTCCTACTGATGACATCTTTAAATTATAAGGGTAAAGGGGCCCCTCAAGGTGTTATCCTTGCTTAGAATAGGAGGAATCCTTCTCCCATCTCTTTTTTTCCTGCCCTATTGCTAAGGAAGTCTGGACACATATTATTATCAGGTTTAATCTCCCCCATCAACTTATCTACTGTGATAACTTTTTTGATTGCTGGAAATAATGGAAGGATAACCAGGCTGAACTTCTTCCTTTAATTATTACTTGTTTCGTTTGGATGGCAAGAAATGGTAATAAATACGAAGGTTGTTCTACCACATCTACTCAAATCAGCATCAACTGTCACTCCTATATTTTCAAGATTATTAACTTCATGGGCTACAAGGTTAAAAGCTATGATTGGTCAAGTAATAAGGATCCTAGCAGCTTTCTCCCTTCTCCTTTGAACATCAAATTAATCTATTGGAGGAAACTTTTGCAAACTTGGATCAAGATCAAAATTGATGGAAGCTTTCTCCCTTCTCCATTGCTGGCATGGGGGCATCTTTAGGAACCATACTGGGAAGTCCCTTTTATATTTTCATTCTCTATTATGGCCATGAATGCATAAAATTGCTACAGCCATGGGTTGGACACTTCTACATTTAGATCTTGACTCTTCTTGACTTGTTCAAGCTTTCAAGGAGCAACTTTCTTCCCTCTGGTTTCTTGTCTCCCTACTCAAGCAGATCAAAAACTTGATATCCAATTACAACCTACATATTCATTAGAGCCACATTCTAAGACAAGGCAATAAATGTGCTAACTGGCTGACTATTAAGGCTGCTTCATCCTTTAGTCCAAAGATTGATGTATTTCCTCCTTTAGATCTTGCTTTTTTGATAAGGGGAGACCTTTGTTCTCTACCTTTAATTAGGTGTACTACTTTTTCCCCACCTTAATGAAATCCTTTTTCTGTTAATATATAGAGATAATGGTGGTGCTAGGAGGAGCTCTGCTAGGGTTTCCAAGGAGAGGATGAATCCTTGGGGCTGGCTGGTAGCGTGTGGAGTAACTCTGGTGGTTTCTTTGAGTTTATTTTCTTATTGGTTTCTCTTTTGGAGGCTTGTTTTTGGATTTTCCCCTTCCTAAGTTCTGTGTTTTTCTAATTTTTAGTTTTATATTAGAAGCTGAGGAAGTGTTGTTTTGTGCTGGTGCTTCCTATGGCTTTACCTATTGATATTGACACAAATGTGCAATGGACACGGGCCACCTCTGCAAGAGTTGTTGGCAAAGTAAAGGACATACTTCAAAATCCAAAACACCTTAGCTCCCCCCAAGAATTTTATGTCACTTTAGCTGGTAAAGGGTCTTCCCGTTGCATTCATCCTGTTGGTGTAAAGGATGGGGAGCCAGCTATGTTTTTCTCTGCACAAGAAATCATAGATATGAACAAAAAAGTGAAGTTTACTCTCATTGGAACTTTTTTATTAGGGCGCCCTAAAATGGAGTTGGTAAGGAATTTTTTTGATTCTCTGCAATTTATTGGGGCTTGGCAAATTGGATTACTATTTGGAAGACATCTGCTCATCCAAATAACAGTGGAAGAAGATTATGCAAGTTTGTTTGCTAAGCAATCTATAATTATTGTTGGATTATCAATGAAGATAATAAAATGGACTCCAGATTTTGACCCTAGCAAGGATCCACCTGTGGTTCCTATGGTTTGAATTTTCAGGCCTACCTTTGCACCTATTCAAGCTAAATGCTTTATTTAATATTGGATGTGCCATTGGTACACCCTTAAAGGTGGACACTCCAACTTACAATAAGGTCAGATCAGTTCTTGCTAGAATTCTCATTGAAAGGGACATTACCCTCCCTGAGATGAAAAGTGTATGGATTGGAACTAATTCAAAAGGTTTTTGGCAAGAACTTGTCATGGAACAAAGACCTTATTGCTGTCGACATTGCAAGATGTTTGGACACACTGTGGATAGGTGCTACAGGCTACATCCTCCTTCTAGAAGGAACCCCAATCACAATTCAAAAGAGTCCTCCAGTGGAACTGATGAAAAAACACCAAACCTTCTTGTAAGAGGAAATATTAGCTTGAACTCTGGTGAATAGGTTAGGCTGAATCCAATCATTACTACTGGGTTGGATAACCCTTTTGCATCTAGAACCCCCACGAGGACCTTGAGTCCTACCTCTATACAGCCTGAAGAGGGGGTTAATACTGTTGTAACTCCTCCTCCTCATATTATTGCATGGAAGGATTACTTGGGATACTAAAGAAAGTAGCAAAGGCTCTTATCCTCAAGTAACTAGAATGAAAATTGAATTTAATAATATCATGGAACATACCACACCATCTACAGAGGTGATACTAGAGAGGACTCAACTATTGGAAGCAGACTGGCAAAATTAGAAGGCAATGAAGAAAAGGAAAGCCAAATTGGCTGACAAGAAGATGATAGAAGATCTCTCTATTACTGATAGCTCTCTAAATCCTCTGAAGGTGTCCAGCACTCAACTCATAAGGGGGAGAACTAGATCTAGATCTCAGCCCTCCTAGAATGTACCCCATCACCATGATTAATCTCTTATGCTAGAATATAAGGGGGATTACTCACCCCCTTTTTCTAAAAAGGCNGGAGTTTATTTTCTTATTGGTTTCTCTTTTGGAGGCTTGTTTTTGGATTTTCCCCTTCCTGAGTTTTGTGTTTTTCTAATTTTTAGTTTTACATTAGAAGCTGAGGAAGTGTTGTTTTGTGCTGGTGCTTCCTATGGCTTTACCTATTGATATTGACACAAATGNTGAGTTTATTTTCTTATTGGTTTCTCTTTTGGAGGCTTGTTTTTGGATTTTCCCCTTCCTAAGTTCTGTGTTTTTCTAATTTTTAGTTTTATATTAGAAGCTGAGGAAGTGTTGTTTTGTGCTGGTGCTTCCTATGGCTTTACCTATTGATATTGACACAAATGTGCAATGGACACGGGCCACCTATGCAAGAGTTGTTGGCAAAGTAAAGGACATACTTCAAAATCCAAAACACCTTAGCTCCCCCCAAGAATTTTATGTCACTTTAGCTGGTAAAGGGTCTTCCCGTTGCATTCATCCTGTTGGTGTAAAGGATGGGGAGCCAGCTATGTTTTTCTCTGCACAAGAAATCATAGATATGAACAAAAAAGTGAAGTTTACTCTCATTGGAACTTTTTTATTAGGGCGCCCTAAAATGGAGTTGGTAAGGAATTTTTTTGATTCTCTGCAATTTATTGGGGCTTGGCAAATTGGATTACTATTTGGAAGACATCTGCTCATCCAAATAACAGTGGAAGAAGATTATGCAAGTTTGTTTGCTAAGCAATCTATAATTATTGTTGGATTATCAATGAAGATAATAAAATGGACTCCAGATTTTGACCCTAGCAAGGATCCACCTGTGGTTCCTATGGTNGTGTTTTTCTCTGCACAAGAAATCATAGATATGAACACAAAAGTGAAGTTTACTCTCATTGGAATTTTTTTATTGGGGCACCCTAAAATGGAGTTGGTAAAGAATTTTTTTGATTCTCTGCAACTTATTGGGGCTTGGCAAATTGGATTACTATTTGGAAGACATCTGCTCATCCAACTAACAGTGGAATAATATTATGCAAGTTTTTTTGCTAAGAAATCTATAATTATTGTTGTATTATCAATGAAGATAATAAAATGGACTCCAGATTTTGACCCTAGCAAGGATCCACCTGTGGTTCCTATGGTTTGAATTTTCAGGCCTACCTTTGCACCTATTCAAGCTAAATGCTTTATTTAATATTGGATGTGCCATTGGTACACCCTTAAAGGTGGACACTCCAACTTACAATAAGGTCAGATCAGTTCTTGCTAGAATTCTCATTGAAAGGGACATTACCCTCCCTGAGATGAAAAGTGTATGGATTGGAACTAATTCAAAAAGTTTTTGGCAAGAACTGGTCATGGAACAAAGACCTTATTGCTGTCGACATTGCAAGATGTTTGGACACACTGTGGATAGGTGCTACAGGCTACATCCTCCTTCTAGAAGGAACCCCAATCACAATTCAAAAGAGTCCTCCAGTGGAACTGATGAAAAAACACCAAACCTTCTTGTAAGAGGAAATATTAGCTTGAACTCTGGTGAATAGGTTAGGCTGAATCCAATCATTACTACTGGGTTGGATAACCCTTTTGCATCTAGAACCCCCACGAGGACCTTGAGTCCTACCTCTATACAGCCTGAAGAGGGGGTTAATACTGTTGTAACTCCTCCTCCTCATATTATTGCATGGAAGGATTACTTGGGATACTAAAGAAAGTAGCAAAGGCTCTTATCCTCAAGTAACTAGAATGAAAGTTGAATTTAATAATATCATGGAACATACCACACCATCTACAGAGGTGATATTAGAGAGGACTCAACTATTGGAAGCAGACTGGCAAAATTAGAAGGCAATGAAGAAAAGGAAAGCCAAATTGGGTGACAAGAAGATGATAGAAGATCTCTCTACTACTGATAGCTCTCTAAATCCTCTGAAGGTGTCCAGCACTCAACCCATAAGGGGGAGAACTAGATCTAGATCTCAGCCCTCCTAGAATGCACCCCATCACCATGATTAATCTCTTATGCTAGAATATAAGGGGGATTACTCACCCCCTTTTTCTAAAAAGGCTTTGGTCCTTAAATAGAAAGCATAAACTTTGGTGTTGGAAAATTTTGGAACCATTGGTTCACCATAACCTTAGTAAATTCCTCATTTTTTTCCCAGGTTTTATATTTTTCACAAATCACTATAACAAGATTTGGGTTTTTTGTAGAGTAGAAGTAAATTGTGTCGTTTTGAGAAACCGCCCCCAATTTCTACATTTCTCTTTTAATATGGCTGGCCAAATTGGTCTAGCTACTATTGTGTATGTAGGGTGTACTAAAATAGCTAGGCAGAAGCTATGGAAGGAGCTGCACCTGATAAAGAACCAACAAGATGAGGCTTGGATTGTGGGGGGNATTTTGAGAAACCACCCCCAATTTCTACATTTCTCTTTTAATATGGCTGGCCAGATTGGTCTAGCTACTATTGTGTATGTAGGGTGTACTAAAACAGCTAGGCAGAAGCTATGGAAGGAGCTGCACCTGATAAAGAACCAACAAGATGAGGCTTGGATTGTGGGGGGGGGGGGATTTTAAATGCCTGGACACTCCTAATGAAAAGAGTGGTGGCGGACCTCCCAATATGGCTTGCATGACTACATTTAATGATAATATCCACAATGCTGGTTTATTTGACTTGCGACACAATGGGCCTAATTTCACTTGGAGGAAAGGTAAGTTGTGGGAAAGACTAGAAACATTTCTAGTTAGTGACAAATGGTTCCAGCTATTTTTGCACATCACTGTGGCNCCTTGCGACACAATGGGCCTAATTTCACTTGGAGGAAAGGTATGTTGTGGGAAAGACTAGAAACATTTCTAGTTAGTGACAAATGGTTCCAGCTATTTTTGCACATCACTGTGGCACGTCTCAATTTAGCAGGCTCTGACCACAGACCACTCTTAATCTCTATCTCTACTAATCAACAACAAGCCAAGCCCCTTTTAGATATCTGATCTCTAGTCTTCCCATCAAGATTTTCTGACTGTTAAAGAACATTGGAGAGGGTATGATCATCCTAATCCTCTAATTAAACTTTGGGGTATGCAGAAAAAAGTCAGCAAAGCATTGAATAATTGTAATTGGAATAATTTTGGTAGCATTCAGACTAAGGTGGATCAGGCTGAGCTGCACTTGAAGGAAATTGAAATTACAGTTGTGAATGGACTGATAGATGAGGCTGCCACTCCAATGGAAGCAAATGAGAATTTACTCACTGCAGTGACCNAATCATCCTAATCCTCTAATTAAACTCTGGGGTATGCAGAAAAAAGTCAGCAAAGCATTGAATAATTGTAATTGGAATAATTTTGGAAGCATTCAGACTAAGGTGAATCAGGCTGAGCTGCACTTGAAGGAAACTGAAATTACTGTTGTGAATGGACTGATAGATGAGGCTGCCACTCCAATGGAAGCAAATGAGAATTTACTCACTGCAGTGACCTGACAAGAGAAATTTCTGAAACAAAAAGTTGCCACTAGTAAATATTTTGAGGGGCATAAAAACACCAAGTTTTTTCATGCTTGTATCATGTACAAAAGAAAATGTAACATCATCCATTTGATCAAAGACAACCTTGGAAATAAGATAAAGGAAGACACTGAAATTGCTAAGAGTGATGTCCAGTATTATCAGCAGCTGATGACTTATTCATCTAATAATAGGGAGCAGTTAGACCCTGAGCTGTTCACTTCAGACCATATCTACAGGTAACATAAACCTAGCAAAAGCCCCAACTAGAGGGGAGATTAGATAAACTCTTAATTTAAAAGATAGGTCCAAAGTAGTAGGACCATATGGGTTCACCTCTTGTTTTTACAAAAAGACTTGGGATGTTATAAAAGATGAGGTGGTGTCAACCATCTAAGGATTCTTCCAGGGTCTTGAGCTACCTAATTACTTCAATGCAGCTAATATTATCTTTATACCAAAATATAACATAAAAGAATAATGGCAACACTTCAGAACTATCAGCCTTACCAATGTAATGAGAAAAATTATAAGCAAGATATTGCTGACCAGGATTCAACCACATTTGCAGCATTTAATATGCCCCAAATAGGCAGCCTTTATGAAGGGAAGGTACATTGGAGACAATGTCTTGTTAACACAAGAATTAATTCATGACCTTGAAAGGCCATGCAAAGGGCAACATGATTTACAAATTAGACCTAAGGAAGACATATAACATGATAAATTGGGACTTTGTGCTGGACATGCTGAAGGCAAGAGGTTTCTTCAATGCCTCTTGTCAAATTATTAGAAGATGGTTAGAAGGGAATAGGAGTTCTGTACTGGTTAATGGAAGGGCTCATGGTTTATTCAAAGCATCTAGAGGACTAAAATAAAGAAACCCCCTATCACCCACAATCTTCATTCTAGCACTGGACTATCTCTCTAGGCTAATAAACAGTCCAAGCAACAGGAAAAATTATACTCAATATCAGCACAGGTCTACTCTGGACATCAGCGATTTGATTTATGCTGATCACATTGTTATTTTTTTAAGGCAACAAAACTGCTGCAAGATTTCTTTATGGATGCCTTCAAGAGTTTCAAAATACGTAAGGGTTGGAATTTTACAAAAAAAAAGCTAAGTACTTTTCAGCAAAAAGGTTCCCCCTTCAATCAAGCAATAGATCATCAATCTCACTGGTTTCTCTTCTATGTCCATACCCTTCCAAGTATTTAGGAGTGCAATTGCTCAAAGGAAGGACTAAGCAGTCTCACTTTGATGAGGTTGTGGATAAAACCAATGCACAATTACAATGTTGGACTAACTCCTTTTTTATCAAATAGAGGCAAAATCACATTATTAAAAAGCATCCTAACAACTTTCCCGTCTTATATTCTACAAATGGCTGTTATGAAGAAAAGCACCCAACTCCTTTTAGAGAGAAGTTTTAACAGGTTTCTTTGAACTAGTTAGAGAAAGCAAATGATATGGGCTAGTTGGCAAAAGATTGCAAAACCTTTTTCAGCAAAAGGCTTGGGGTTCAGAGGCTTACAGTAACTTCAACATATCAGCCTGTGCAGACTATGGGTTAGATTCAGACAACAAGATACACTATGGTCACAGTTCTTGTTTGCTAAATATTGCATATTTGCTCACCCAAATAAGGTAACCAAGAGACTTGGAGACTCCAGAACCTAAGGAAATATGCTCAGTGCTAGAAAGGATGCTAAACATCAATTTTTTAGGATCTGTGATAGGGAAAAATTCAGTTTTGGCAGGATAGATGGTGCCACATAGAACTACTAGAACCTCTAACTGAAAACATTGAGTTGAATTTAAAGGTGTAGGACTCTTAGGAGGGGAATCTATGGTTTCTTGACAAGCTCAAGTCCTTCCTTACTGATCATTCAGCACAACAGGTCTTTAAGATTGCCTTTGACATAAATAAAAAAGATCAACTAGTTTTAAATGCCACATCCAACCAGATCTTAACTAAAGCAATTTACAAAAAACTATACCCATGGGCTGAGGCCTTTTGGGGAGAAGGTCTGTGGAATAAATTCCTCTCACCCTCCGTGTCTTTTTTCAGCTGGAGATGCTTCAACAACCTGATTTCTACTAATTATATCTTAAGGCTCAAGGGATTGAGAGGTTCTTCTATCTTCTTTCTGTGTGGAACTACTGAGGAACCTGCTAGCCACTTGTTTTTTACTTGCCAGTTCTCTCAAAGGGTCTGGAGGTCACTGTTAACTCACCTAAAGATATATACAATTAATCTGGAATGGAACAGCCTATTCACCTGTTTGGGGAGATGGAAAGATAGTAAGGCTGGACCTATCCCTTTCATTGCTACCTGGTTTATATGGGCAACTAGAAACCAGGTCAAATATGAGGTGTAGTAGGTAAGCACAAGAAAGGTGGTATCAAACTGCCTGACATTCGTCAGGAAACTAGTTCACTTGAAAAATTATCCTAACATCATGAATTTGACAAACACTGCAAGACCTCCCAGCCATACAGTGATTAAGGTTTTTTGGAAGAAGCCCACCTACCCCTTTTTCAAAGTCAACATAGATGGAAGCTACTCTCCACTGAGAGCTAGTATTGGAGGAGTCTCCAAAGATTACAAGGGAAACTATTTTCTGCACTACCAATCCCCCATGATTTCAGAAGATGCTATGGAGGCTGAAACTGTGGCACTGTACTGGTCCTTAAAANGCACTGAGAGCTAGTATTGGAGGAGTCTCCAAAGATTACAAGGGAAACTATTTTCTACACTACCAATCCCCCATGATTTCAGAAGATGCTATGGAGGCTGAAACTGTGGCACTGTACTGGTCCTTAAAACTAGCTAGAATGAACCACTAAACTTCTTTAAAGGTTGAGGCAGATTCTTCTCAGCTTTTGGATTACATTACTGGCAGGAACAATCCCCCGTAGCATATTCTCCAGTGGATCAATCAGATGAGGCACATAATGAAGGATATGAGGATGGCCTTCAACTTAATATACATAGAGGCAACAAACCAGCCAACTACCTCGCTAAAAGTGGAGCAGAGTCCCAAAGGGTAATAGTAACTACATCTCCTATATCTTTTCTTTCCTTTTTGCTCTAGAGGGACTTTTTTGATGGCCCACATCAAAGGCTTGTAACCTTTTTTTGATCTCAATGAACTATTTCTTCTATATAAATAAATATAAAAAATAAATATATATATAAGAGCAACTCGTGGTTCCTTACGCATTAATATAAAATGAGGTTACAAAATAGGGGAGGGAATAAGGATCCCCATAGAAACAAAAGAAATACATTGAGTCTTAGGGATTCCTTCTTTTGCATTACAACTCCATAAAAAAGACAAAAAGAGAAGCAAATGGATATAACATCCCCTAAATTACTTGTATATCGACAAAAATTACACCNGGAGTCTTAGGGATTCCTTCTTCTGCATTACAACTCCATAAAAAAAGACAAAAAGAGAAGCAAATGGATATAACATCCCCTAAATTACTTGTATATCGACAAAAATTACACCNTCCCTTCCATGAATATTTTCCTATTTATTTGCACTCAATCATATGAACTACATTCTCATTCATACAATCTCATGTTATTGTTATCAATTTTTGATTGAGACAATACCAACCTGGAGCTTACATGTTCTCAAAAAAAATTTTAACATCTAGATTGGTCAAATCAAGAAGTAAATGAAGTGCATCAATTTAAATCTTCACAACTTCTTCCAACAATAAAGATCAACACTTTTCACAATTTTCATCTAAAACTCAATTATCACTTTAATAAGAAAGATAAGGAAAAATACTCAGAATCCATAGAGAAAATAAAACAAAACTTTAGTTTAAAAGTATAAATTATTGTCAAACCAATAATTAATCTCAATTAAAATAAAAAATAGTCTCAAAACAAAAACATAAAAACTTATCTCAACTTCTCACCAAACTCTTGAACTTCCTTTGAATATATTCTCTTTACAGTCACTCAAAACAAAATAACAAAAAAGATAAAATAAAAGTAAAAGTGTGCCTGAAAATCTCTCCAAACTAACTCCCCAAAGGAGAGCTTTCAAAAATTTCCTATACTTTCAGGACTCACACTTTTTTATACCTTTTCAGGACTCTTTTCAAAGTCCTCTCTCCTTTCTTTTATAATTTTCCAAAAGGTGCATTGGTTTCTCTTCGAAATATGTCTTGATTCGATGCATTTCCCTAAGAGATGCATCCTTTCGTGATAATTTTCCTCCATGGTTGTTATAACCACCTATTAAGCCAATGGGTTCCTCAAAAACCTCTTTAAAACTCACAAAAACCGACTTTACTCGTCTAGTAACTACCACTGGAGCTTAAGCGCGGAGCCTCTAGCGCTTATGCGCGGCCTTCTCTGTTTAACTGGCGCGTAAGCGCCGAATCTTGCATTTAGGTGTCAAAACTCATTTGCATATTTTTCACCTTTTTGCTTCAAATTTGATATTTTTTCANTGACTTTACTCGTCTAGTAACTACCACTGGAGCTTAAGCGCGGAGCCTCTAGTGCTTATGCGCGTAAGTGCCAAATCTTGCATTTAGGTGTCAAAACTCATTTGCATATTTTTCACCTTTTTGCTTCAAATTTGATATTTTTTCACTCATTTAAGCATTTTTCGCTTTTTTTATTTGTATCTGCAAGAAAAACACAAAAATATATTGCATTAAACCGTAATATCTCAAAAATAGGTATAAACTTGTATCTAAAAACACTATATATTTTAGGTGTATCAAAATCTCCCAAATTTAAAATGTTACTTGTCCTCAAGTNACTTTTTTATTTGTATCTGCAAGAAAAACACAAAAATATATTCCATTAAACCGTAATATCTCAAAAATAGGTATAAATTTGTGTCTAAAAACACTATATATTTTAGGTGTATCAAAATCTCCCAAATTTAAAATGTTACTTGTCCTCAAGTNCATATGAACTTCATTCTCATTCATACAATCTCATGTGATTGTTATCAATTTTTGATTGAGACAATACCAACCTGGAGCTTACATGTTCTCACAAAAAGTTTTAACATCTAGATTGGTCAAATCAAGAAGTAAATGAAGTGCATCGATTTAAATCTTCACAACTTCTTCCAACAATAAAGATCAACACTTTTCACAATTTTCATCCAAAACTCAATTATCACTTTAAGAAGAAAGATAAGGAAAAATACTCAGAATCCATAGAGAAAATAAAACAAAACTTTAGTTTAAAAGTATAAATTATTGTCAAACCAAAAATTAATCTCAATTAAAATAAAAAATAGTCTCAAAACAAAAACATAAAAACTTATCTCAACTTCTCACCAAACTCTTGAACTTCCTTTGAATATATTCTCTTTACAATCACTCAAAACAAAAGATAAAATAAAAGTAAAAGTGTGCCTGAAAATCTCTCCAAACTAACTCCCCAAATGAGAACTTTCAAAAATTTCCAATACTTTTAGGACTCACACTTTTTTATACCTTTTCAGGACTCTTTTCAAAGTCCTCTCTCCTTTCTTTTATAATTTTCCAAAAGGTGCATTGGTTTCTCTTCGAAATATGTCTTGATTCGATGCATTTCCCTAAGAGATGCATCCTTTCGTGATAATTTTCCTCCATGGTTGTTATAACCACCTATTAAGCCAATGGGTTCCTCAAAAACCTCTTTAAAACTCACAAAAACTGACTTTACTCGTCTAGTAACTACCACTGGAGCTTAAGCGCGGAGCCTCTAGTGCTTATGCGCGTAAGTGCCAAATCTTGCATTTAGGTGTCAAAACTCATTTGCATATTTTTCACCTTTTTGCTTCAAATTTGATATTTTTTCACTCATTTAAGCATTTTTCACTTTTTTATTTGTATCTGCAAGAAAAACACAAAAATATATTCCATTAAACCGTAATATCTCAAAAATAGGTATAAATTTGTGTCTAAAAACACTATATATTTTAGGTGTATCAAAATCTCCCAAATTTAAAATGTTACTTGTCCTCAAGTGGCACTTCAATGTTTGAAAACTACATATGTATGATATATATATGAGTTTCTTTAGGAGTTGTTAAAATATAGATTTAGAAATATAGCTGTCTAATTTATGAAAAATATTCAGGAAATGAGACCAACTTAAAGTTTAGAAATTCTAAAAGTTAAGAAAGATGAAAATATGAGCTCCTATCTAATTTAGAAATGTATTGTAGATTTTCCAAATTTAGAATTTAGTTCTTTTATTATCTCCACTTAAAAATTTTTCTTACAAATAATTTTACTTACTATATTATATCTATAAGCTTAGGAGTTTCTCAAGTCTTATACTTTAAAAAGATTAAATGTAGAACCAATTTTTTATTAGGCACTAATCCTCAAGCTTCTCCTTCCTAATTTTTTTTCTCATTTTTCTTTTTCTTTTTCTTTTCTTTCTTTTCTTTTTATTTTTTTTCTTTTGCTTTTTCAGGAAAGGATTATTATATCTAGATAGG
>JXCR01147289.1:80953-132473 GCA_002079205.1 Phalaenopsis hybrid cultivar
AAAGTTAAGAAAGATGAAAATATGAGCTCCTATCTAATTTAGAAATGTATTGTAGATTTTCCAAATTTAGAATTTAGTTCTTTTATTATCTCCACTTAAAAATTTTTCTTACAAATAATTTTACTTACTATATTATATCTATAAGCTTAGGAGTTTCTCAAGTCTTATACTTTAAAAAGATTAAATGTAGAACCAATTTTTTATTAGGCACTAAGCCTCAAGCTTCTCCTTCCTAATTTTTTTTCTCATTTTTCTTTTTCTTTTTCTTTTCTTTATTTTCTTTTTATTTTTTTTCTTTTGCTTTTTCAGGAAAGGATTATTATATCTAGATAGGTCTTTAATGATTTTGAATTCCACTTCTCCTTTCCTGAAGCAAAGTAATGATATAAGTCTTTTACTTATAAATATAATAACAGTTTTGAAAATTATTTTATTAAAAGAAATTTAAGTATTAAAAACAAAAGTCTAAATTATCTAAATTTTTGAAAAATTCATTTTTTCTTACTAAAGATAGTTACTTATATTAATCTTNTTTTTCTTTTCTTTTTCTTTTTTAGGCAAGAATTATTATATCTGGATAGGGCTTTAATGATTTTGAATTCCACTTCTCCTTTCCTAAAGCAAAGTCTTGATGTAAGTCTTTTACTTATAAATATAATAATAGTTNCTTTTCTTTTTATTTTTTTTCTTTTGCTTTTTCAGGAAAGGATTATTATATCTAGATAGGCCTTTAATGATTTTGAATTCCACTTCTCCTTTCCTGAAGCAAAGTAATGACATAAGTCTTTTACTTATAAATATAATAACAATTTTGAAAATTATTTTATTAAAAGAAATTTAAGTATTAAAAATAAAAGTCTAAATTATCTAAATTTTTGAAAAATTCATTTTTTCTTACTAAAGATAGTTACTTATATTAATCTTTTTCTCATCTAAAAACTTTTAATTTAAAGTTTTTCTTCATTACTAAAAATTTTAACTAATTTTTCTTACTCATTTCTAAAATCAAATTTTGCTTNTTAAAACAAATTTAAGTATTAAAAAATAAAAATCTAAACTATTTAATTTTTTTTTAAAATGCAATTTTTTTTACTAAAGATAGCTAATTATATTAATCATTTCCTCATCTAAAAACTTTTTAACTTAAAGTTTTTCTTCATTACTAAAAATTTTAACTAATTTTTCTTACTCATTTCTAAAATCAAATTTTGCTTTCCAAATATAATTTCATATACATAATCAATTTTTTTGATTCTCAAATCAAATTCACTTGTAGCACATTTGAGAACAAAGAAAATTCTAGTTTTGAAAATATTTTTCATCCCCCCAAACTTAAATTTTTAACAGATTAAATTGTTTAGCATTAGATATAAATAGGCAGGAATGAAAATTTAAAAATATCATGCTAACAGGAATTTTACACCGTAATGATACAAGTATAAAACNACCTAATATAACTTCATATACATAATCATTTTTTTTCTTTTCAAATCAAATTCAATTATAGCTCATTTAAGAACAAATAAAATTTCAGTTTTGAAAATATTTTTCGTCCCCCTAAACTGAAATTTTTAACAGATTAAACAGTTTAGCATAAGATGTATATATAAGCAGGAATGAAAATTTAAAATAACATACTAATAGGAATTTTTAAACCCTAATGATACAATTATAAAACTAAAAATATGAGTAAAATTAATTTTTGATCAAATTTTCTATATTTTCATTTCAATTTAACACGTAAGGATTCAATAGACTTCTAAACAGTGGGTATAAACATAAAAGTAAACTAGCACACTAACTTGATTTCGCAATCTTAGCATAAAAACAAACAAACTATCATGATAAAAGAAAAATACAGGGTAGCAGTTTCAGAAATTTAAATTTAAGATCTAAGTTAGCTAGATTTTTAAAATTTTCAAAAGGCATAGAATCAAGTTAAATACCAATCTAACTAAAATAGTATTAAATACACATCAACAGTTATTACCCTAGAAAGTTAAAACAAACCACTAACAAAAAACAACATCACAATAACATTATAAAAGGTTCCAAACATTACATAGTACATAGTCCAAAATCAACATACAAAAAAAATGTGGCAATACTACATCACATAGTCTTCAACATAAACAAACATAAAAATATCTCAATCCTACCCCTCATCCTCAGAATCACCCCTATACCACTTTTCTGTAGGCTCATAATCAAGATATCCAGGATATGGAGGAAATTACACTTCTGATCACCTCTAATTAGGCTCTCCAAAGTTGAGTGGAATTTCTCTTCATAATCACTCTTTCTCCTATTATAACAATCAGTATGATCTACAAAACACTCTAAATTTTGTACCATATCAGCGATGAAATTGATATTATCCATCATATTCTGTAATAACTAATCTCAGGTATCAGTAGACTTGCCACGAGATGTAGAAGCATGTTAGGTAGATGGTATAGATGTAGAAGCAGCATAGGTAGAAGCAGCAGGCGTCTCCATTCTATAGCTTCTGGAAAATCCTCCTCTCCAGCCAAAAATTGAATGCTCAGAATAAGTCTTCACATTCACCTTAGTGATGGGCTTTAAAGGTAATAACACTTTCTCCCAGGTATCATATTTAACTCTAGCCTGCTTGCACAAAGAAAAGATCAAGGAAGCAAGTCCCAGACCTGCAGTTGTAATAGCTATAGCAGAACTGATGATAGTCTGTTAGATCAAGCTCCAATGTTGATGAGCTTTCCCTCTTGAATACAATAGTTCAACGTCGCTCTTTTTATGTTCACTTTCACTGAGATGATTAGTTGGAAGCAGATGAGCAGAAACGAAATAATGTCAGGCCTTTGAAGGTGCACATAACTTTGAAGTTGGAAAATTAACTCTCCTTTCCTTAGTTATCTTCCAAATTCCTCTCCTAACAGTCAAGTAAGAAATAATATCATCTCATTTCACTTCAGTAGGCAATAATTTGCATAAAAAACATAATGTATCCGGTGGCAAATGATAACACAAGCTGATTACCTCCGGTGAAAAAGGTACCAACTTTCCGTGAACCATGACTCTATTGTCTTCAGCCTCAGGAAAGTTTGCATAGAACTCCCTAACAACAGAAATAACCACCATAGTAGAGAAATAGCATAATCTTTACCACTATCAAGGAACGTTCAAATTCTTGACGTCTCCACCTGGATTCCGAAAACACCACTCCTGAATTAGTTTTCATGATTGTAACACATCACTGTACCGATCTTGAGCCTTCAAACTAACAAATTTACTTGAATTGAAAGGGCTCTTTCCTTTACTCCTCTTCATTCTTGGTGTCATTCTACAAATTTGATAAATTCTAGCAATAACTTCAAAAATCAAGTATAAATCACTAAACTAAACTTCCAAAAGCACAAACTAAACTCTCATGCAATTTCCATAGATTTTTCCTCATTTTTCACCATGAATAGTGAATTTTTGAATTTCTCAAAATGTGCTCAAAATACATGGTGAAAATCCAAAATATTTACATTAAAGTAAAGCTCTTACCTTAAAGAACTTGGATCTAGCAAATTTCACTTAATTCCACCAAGAAATCTTCACTGAGATGTGCCCTAGCCCTAAAAAATTGCAAACTGAAGAGGAAGAAGGTGACTGTGGTGTTAAGAATGGTGATTTCTGGCTCAAAAATTTACTTGTAACCATTCGCGAACCGGTTTTCATGAACCAGCGCTTAAGCGCAAGATGTGGCACTTAAGCGCCAGTGCACGATTTTCAAAAATTTCAAATTAAAGTAAAATGCACTATTTACCTAAGTAAACCACCCCTAAATGGTCTCATAGCGCTTAATTGATTATTTTCAACTTCCTGTAACTCTCCTTTATCTCAAAATTCTCCTTAATAACTATTTTAATTCAAGGCTAAAACAACACAAAATTTCACATAAACAAACATATATTAATTCACAAATGAGTAATAATACATTTAAACACGTAGTTCTCATTCCAAATAGTCTTGGACGAAAAAATTTTCCTAAATACAAACACTTAACAATATTTCATCAATTAAACACCAAAGTAACACAAACACGAAAAGAAAGTCTTAAACACTAAAACACATAAGGGTAAATGGCTTTAAACACACATAAAACATAACTTCAAATATAGAACTTAAATCTATTCTTCATTAAAAGGAACAAATTCAGGTCTTTCATTAGTCTCTGCTGGTGCAACTGGAATATAAAGTTGATAAAACAGACGGTGGTGACATGCTCTGATGCAATCTTCTTCAATCCACTTTTACTTAAGAAACATATCCTTATCTACTTCCTCTATATAATTAGTGTGGCTAAATTTCATTTTCAATTGCCATACAATATGCTCAAGATGTGCATGAATCTGCAATACCTTAGTCTCTAAGTACAGACATGGTATTTTTAATTTTGTTGATCTTCTCTGATATTCCTTCAATATTAACAGCTAAGAAATTGTTGTACATCTCTTGTGCCCTTTGACTAATGAATTTCTTCCTCATGGTCTCCTCTTTATTCTTGAAATCCATCTCCCATGAAGACATCATCTTAAAATTTATCTCTCTCTTAGATTTTAGGACTAGAAATGATCTGGGGTGAAATTCATTCACTAAACCTTTCTATTTATAGGCCTAAATCCTTCCAATAACTCCTAGACACGTTTAGAAACAACCTTGGCACGTTTTTTTGCAAAATTCTAGTGGCTTTCCTATCTAGAATATTAATTTCATACATGTTTTTAAATTGTCGCGCTTAAGCACTGGATTTGGCGCTTAAGCGCCAGTGCACATTTTTGCACTAATCAACTTAACATCCAAATTCTCATTTTAACATATTTAGATAACTAAATAAAGTCTTAAAATCAATACTAACACATAATAGTCTCAAAAATACTACCCCAAATTTTTTAAGTTGCACATAAAACAATAATCAAAATAAAAGTACACTGATAATTATGGGTTACCTCCCACAAAGCGCTTGGTTTTACGTCGCCAGCCCGACGTAACGCCCGACGTAACTAGTGCTTACTCTGGCTGATCCAACATCATTCTATCATTAAACTTATGTTGATCCCCTATAAAATAAGGTTTCAGTATATGTCCATTAACTTTAACTATTTTCTCAAACTTAGATCTTTAATATCCACGGCTCTATAAGGATAAACTTTAATCATAATAAATGAGCCCATCCACCTGGACTTAAGTTTGCCTGAAAATAATCTTAACCTTAAATTATATAGCAAATTATTTCCCTGACTAAAATTTTTTTGTAAGAATCCTTCGATCATGCCACATCTATATCTTTTCTTTATAAATTTTGGCACTTTCAAAAGATACATTCCTTATCTCTTCAAGCTCATTTAATTGTAATAATCTTTTCTCACCAGCATCTTTCAAACTTTATCTCTTCAAGTTCATTTAATTGCAATAATCTTTTCTCACCAGCATCTTTCAAATTATAAATGAACTCTTTAATTGCCCATATGCCTTATGCTCAAGTTCAACTGGTAAGTGACAAGTTTCCCAAATATTAGCCTATGTCCAATATGCTTTATGCTCAAGTTCAACTGGTAAGTGATAAGCTTTCCCAAATATGAGTCTGCCAATATGCCTTATACTCAAGTTTAACAGGTAAGTGACATGATTTTCTAGATATTAGCCTATGTGGGGACATTCTTATAGGAGTTCTGTATGCAGTCCTATAAGCCCACAAAGCATAGTCAAGTTTGACTGAAAAATCCATTTTTGTTGGATTCACAATTTTTTTCATAATTATTTTAATTTCCCGATTAGATAATTCAGCTAAACCACTTATCTGAGGATGATAAGCAGTAGCAATCCTATGATTTATATGATATTTCTTTAAAATTTCTCCAAGTGGCATTTCTGAAATGACTTCCCCCATCAGTAATGATAACTCTTGGTATCCTAAATCTACAAAATATATTCATTTTCAAAAATTTTGCAACACTTTGAGCATCACATCGAGGTAAAGCAATAGCTTTTATCCATTTGATAGTCCACTGCTAACAGAATATACAAATTTCCAAAATATGGTGTAAATGGTCCCATGAAATCTAATCCCCAAACATAAAATATTTCAACTTCTATCATATAATTTAGGGGTATCGCATTTCTTATAGAAATATTACCTACTCTTTGACATCGATCACAAGTTTTGATATAAGCATTAGCATCCCTAAAAATTGTAGGCCAATAGAATCCAGATTGTAAAATTTTGTATGTTGTTTTATCAACACCTTGTAGGCCAATAGAATCCAAATTGTAAAATTTTGTATGTTGTTTTATCAACACCAAAATGATCCCCAAAAATTAGATATAATTTCATAAGTTTCTTCTAATGGTACACATCTTTGAATAATTAAATCCTTTCCTTATTTATTAATTTCATAAGTTTTTTCTAATGGTACACATCTTCGAATAATCATATCATTTCCTTGTCTATATAAAAATGGGTCATCCCAAAAATAATTCTTAGCTTAAGAAATAAATTTTCTCTTATGTTGGTATGTCATTCAATAGGGTATAATATCACTAACAATAAAGTTCAGAATGTCGGCATACCACGAAACATGCCACTCATTAATAGTGAACAATTTTTCATCTGGAAAATGTTCATTAATTTCATTTTCAAAACAGAGTGGTTTTTTCTAATTTAAACCTGAACAAATGTTCAGCAAATTGATTTTCAATCCCCTTTTGATCTACTATTAGAAATCAAATTCTTACAAAAGAAGAATCCATCTTATAAGTCTAGGTTTAGCATCCTTATTTTTCATTAAATACTTAATAGCAGAATGATCTGTATGCACTACACAATGAGTTCCAATTAAATATGATCTAAATTTATCAAAAGAAATATACTATTGCTAATAACTCTTTTTCAGTTGTTGTATAATTAATTTGAGTTTCATTAAGAGGAACTCTTCTTCAGTTGTTGTATATTAATTTTAGTTTTATTAAGAGTTTTACTAGCATAGTAAATAACTTTGAAAATTTTATCATATCTGACTTTCATTAAGAGCTTTACCAGCATAGTAAATAACTTTGAAAATTTTATCATATCTGTCCTAAAACAACTCCAATAACATAATCACTAGCATCACACATTAATTCATAAAGTTTTCCCAGTTTGGTAAGACTATAATTGCATATTTCTCCAGTAAATGGCATAAAGGCATAGTAATTTTTGAAAATTTTTTAATATATTGTCTGTAGAATCCAGCATATCCTAAAAAACTCCTAATTTTCCTTACATTTGTTGGATAAGGTAAATAAGTGATCACTAGAATTTTAGCAGGATCTACTTCCATATCATTTTCTGATATTTGATGTCCTATACAATTCCTCTTGTTACTACAATATGGCATTTTTCTCATTTAAGGACTAAATTTGTTTCTTCACAGCGCTTAAGAACTTTAGATAAATGTTCTAAATATGAGTCAAATGAAGTTCCAAACACCAAAAAGTCATCCATGAATACTTCAATCCCTTTTTAAATTAAATCACAAAAAATGTCATCATACATATTTGAAATGTAGTAAGGACATTACATAAACCAAAGGACATTCTTCTAAAAGCAAAAGTACCATAATAAATGGTAAACATTGTTTTCTCTTGATCCTCAGGATATATTTGAATTTGGTGATAACCAATATATCCATCCAGAAAACAAAAGTATTTATGCCCAGCCTTTATATCCAGTATTTGATCTAGAAAGGGTAATGGAAAATGATCTTTCCTAGTGACAAGATTTAATTTTCTATATTTTGATCTAGAAAGGGTAATGGAAAATGATCTTTCCTAGTGGCAAGATTTAATTTTCTATAAAATCTAGAAAGGGTAGTGGAAAATGATCTTTCCTAGTGGCAAGATTTAATTTTCTATAATCAAAATCCAGCATTTGATCTAGAATGGGTAATGGAAAATGATCTTTCCTAGTGGCAAGATTTAATTTTCTATAATCAATGCATATTCTCTATAAAGGGTAGTGGAAAATGATCTTTCCTTGTGGCAAGATTTAATTTTCTATAATCAATGCATATTCACCACCCTGAACTATGTAGGTATTAACTCATTATATTCATTTATAGATACAGTTACTCCTCCTTTCTTAGGAACGCAAAGAATTGGACTAACCCATGCACTATCTGAAATAGGGTAGATAATTCCAACATCTAACCACTTTAACATTTTTTTCTTTACAACATATTTTATAACAGAATTCAATCTCCTTTGCAAATCAGCCCTAGTTTTGTAGTTCTCTTCCATATGAATTCTATGCATACAAATTGAAGGATTTATTCCTTTATTATCAGCAATTGTCCATCCAAAGGCTTTCTTAAAATTTTTCAGAATTTTCATCAACCTTTCTTATCATTAATTTCAAGGAAATTATAACTGGTAAAGTAGAGAAATCTCCAAAAAAGGCATATTTTAAATGATTAGAAAGTAACTTCATCTCTAGTTCTAGAGGTTTGTCAACATATGGACAAAATGATTTATCTTTGTCTATCATGCCCAAAACTTCAAAACTTTCTCAAACATAGTTTGAATTTTCCTTAAAAGGATCTTCACATTGATTTTATTCCTCTTCTTGCTCGTGTTCCAAATCTTTTTCTTCAGATTTTTCTTCATAACTAGTTCGAAAATGACATTCACTTAGATATCTTATAACATCCATCCTATAGCAATCATTATCTTTACCTTTTGCAAGATATTTTATTGATTTTAAATGTTAAAAGTAACAGTTTGATCATTGACACACATTGTTAATACCCATTCTGCACATCTATCATTGCTCTTCCTGTGGCTAGGAAAGGTCTCCCTAAAATGATAGGTTTCTCTTTATCTTCCTCCATATCTAGCACAATGAAATCAATAGGAAAGATAAATTGATCCACTTTCACTAGGACATCTTCTATAACTCCTTTAGGGTATATTATTGAACGATCTGCTAACTGCAGAGTTATAGTAGTAGGGGTTATTTCTCATAGTCTCAATCTTTTGAATATTGATAATAGCATAAGGTTAATGCTTGCACCTAAATCACATAAAGATTTCCCATAGAATCTGCCTCTTATTGCACATGGAATTGTAAATCTACCAGGATCTTTAACCTTTTAGGAAGTTTCTTCTGAATTATAGCACTGCACTCCTCACTAAGTGTAATAGTCTCATTATCTTCAAACTTCCTTTTCCTATTGAGAATGTCCTTCATAAACTTAACATAGCTCATCATTTGTTCTAAGGCTTCCGCAAATAGAATATTAATTGTTATCTTCTTAAATATTTCCAGAAATTTTGAAAAATTTTTATCCAACTTCTGCTGACAAAGTCTCTGAGGAAATGGAGGTGGTGGTTTTTTCAAATTAATTTTTAGTGAAGAAATAGGTCTCTCAGAATCTTTTGGAGCGTCTTCTTTTGATTCTTCAATTACTTCTCTCTTCTTCAATTTCTATTTGAACCCGACCTTCCAACTATCTTCCGCTTCTAAGTTGAAAGGTTTTTACATGTTCTTTATTTTGGTCTTTTATATTTGATTCAGTATTACTAGG
Organism: Phalaenopsis hybrid cultivar; assembly: GCA_002079205.1. Taxonomy (NCBI): domain Eukaryota; kingdom Viridiplantae; phylum Streptophyta; class Magnoliopsida; order Asparagales; family Orchidaceae; genus Phalaenopsis; species Phalaenopsis hybrid cultivar. The sequence goes on from JXCR01147289.1 coordinate 90,544, forward strand.
AAGTGTTCCTTGGGATCTATTACTTAATGAACTTGCAATTTGCCCAAGTTTGAGGCTCAATATTTCCAATTGTAGCTCCTTAACTTTGTAATTTATTTCCCATTTGTAACACCATTTTTTCTATAGACAACTTCTTCTCCTAAACTGTGTATTAATGTTGAAACCTGGAGGATAAGTAAATCTAAAATTATTATTCCTTTGGTTGTTCCAGTTTCCCAATAGGTTTCCTTGGTTGTTCCTCCATTGCTGATTATTACCATCTGAATTGTTGTTCAAGTTAAAGTTGGGATGGTTCTTCCAACCTGGGTTATAATAATTTGAATATGGGTTATTCTGCTCATTATTTATCATTTAAAGTCCTAATGATGCTTGAGATCATTTGGCCTAAACTTATTATTTATGGCATTCAAAGTTTTTAATGATGCTTGAGAATCTACCATTTGGCCTAATGATTTGTTATTTATGGCATTCAAAGTTTCTAATGATTCTTGAGAATCTACCATTTGGCCTAATGAATTTTCTTCAATCATTGAAATTGGATGAGAAAAAATCATTCCAAATTGATCTAACTTTCTTGAAATTGCAACAACTTGATTTGCTAACATGGTAAATGCATCAGTTTCAAGAATATTGGCTACTTTCTTAGGATTTACCCTCTCAGAAGGCCATTGAAAACTATTGGTAGCCATTTTTTTAATTAAATCATAAGCATCATGAAATGGTTTTGACATCAATGAACCACCAGCAGCGACATCGATAATTGATCTAAGAGAACCAACTAATTCAATATAAAAAATTTGAATTATTAACCAATCTGGTATAACATGGTGTGGATACTTTCTTAAGAGTTCTTTAAATCTTTCCCATGCTTTATAAATAAATTACACTGATTAAAAAATTTAAAATCATTTCTAAGCTTTGCAGTTTTTTATAGTGGAAAATATTTAGCAAAGATTTTTTGTGCTAAATCACCCTAAGTTCTGATAGATCTACGTGCTAACGAATTCAACCACATCTTAGCCTTATCTCTCAGTGAGAAAGGAAATAACCTAAGTTTTATGGCATCATCTGATACACCATCGTATTTAAATGTAGCGCACAATTCTAGAAAGTTGGCAAGATGTAAATTTGGATCTTCAGTTGGTGAACCTCCAAACTAATTATTTGATACCATTTGGATAATAGTAGGTTTAGCTCAAATGAATTAGCCACTATAGTTGGTTTTTGTTTACTACAATGAAGTTCATCTACAGTAGGGTTGGCATAATCTCTTGAAGGTCTAAACTCTTGATGAATTTCAGCATTTTAATTATTTTGGCCTTCCAATTATGTATTTTTTTATTTTCAAAAATTTTAATTTTTTAAGTTTTTTTTATTTTTCTAATAATTCTTTCTAATTCAGAATCGTAGGGCACTAGTCCTTCAGAATCTGAATTACGCATACACTAACATATAATATAATAAAATAAAAAAAAAGAAAATAAGATAAGATAACTTAAAGTTTAAATAAGACTATCTAAAAATTGAAATTTGATTTTAAAATCAATTTCTCCCTGACAACGGTGCCAAAAACTTGATCCCTAGATACTGCCAATATGCACAGCACAATAATAATTCAGAGTATATTTCACTTATTTTTCCTTACTTTGCAACAAAACCAAAAACTTGATCCTAAAGAAAAAAAAGAATTTAACTTTTAACTTATATATTTTGGGATGCTACGCAAGTATACATATTGTTGTGAAGTAATGTAGGACTTTTGATTAACACCTGAAAATCGAACCCACAGGGAGAATACACAATATGCACTATTGAGCAGCAAACTTTCTATTTTAAATAAAAAGATAAGTATCTAAACAAAAGATGTTTCTTACAGTAATGAAAATTTAAATATTTTTAGTATTTTCAATATTTTAATAGAATAATAAAAATTTAAAAAGATAACTAGAATTTTTGTAGATGAAAAGCACTAAATATGAAAATATCTTTCTTATTGTTATGAATCAGTAATAAGTATAGGAATTATGTTGTGAAAGTATGCAAATTGTGTTATTCCAAATAGGAGCAGTAATATTCATTAACCTTACTAGATATGTTATAAAGAACATTGGCTAATTTAAAGTTTGAATAGTTCTGAAGATCGGCTATGTAAGGAAGATATTAGCTCTCACTCTAGAGTTCCCTCAATTCCCTCCACCTGGAGGCTGACATCTCGTATCAGAACCTAAAATAATAAACCAAGGTGGGGGCTTTAACATATCACTTTAAAGTCCTCTAACTCTACACCCTTCAATGAATATTTCCTTATTTATTTGCAATCAATCATATGAACTACATTCTCATTCATACAACTTTATGCGATTCTTTACAATTGTTGACTGAGACAATACAAACCTGGTTCTTACAAGTTCTCACAACAAATTTTAACATATGGATTGGCCAAAACAAGAAGTAAATGAAGTGCATGGATTTAAATCATCACAACTTCTTCTATCATTGAAAATCGATACTTTCCACAACTTCCATCCAAAACCTAATTACTTATCATTTTAAGAACAACGATAAAGAAAAATACTCAGAATCTATGGAGAAAAAAAACTACACTTTAGTTTAAAATAAGAAATATTTGTCAAACCAACAAGTCTCAATTAAAGCCAAAATTAGTCTCAAAACAAAAAGAGAAAAACTTATCTCAAGTCTTCCACCAAACTCCTAAAGTTCATTTGATTCTCTTCTCTTTACAATCACTCTAAATAGAATAACAAAATGGATACAATAGAAGTAAAAGTGATGCCTGAAAATCTCTCCAAACTAACTCCCCATATGAGAACCTTCAAAACTTTCCAATACTTTCAGGACTCACACTTTTTCAGATCTTTTCAGAACTCTTTTCTAAGTCCTCTCATCTTTGTTTTATAATTTTCCAAAAGGTGTCTTGGTTTCTCTTTAAAATATGTTTAGATTCGATGTATTTCCCCAAGAGATGCTTCCTTTTGTGATAATTTTCATCCATGGTGGTTATAACCACTTATTACGCCAATGGGTACCTCAAAAACCTCTTCAAAATTCACATAAAATGAATTTACTCGTCTAAAAACACTATATATTTTAGGTGTATCATAAACCTAGGATTGACCCTTAAAAGAGATTAAATCCTATGATGATAGAAGTGAAAAAAAAAAAATTTAAAGTGGTTGGATGTTGGGATTATTTATCCTATATCTGATAGTTCACGGGGTTAGTCTAATTCATTGTGTTCTTAACAATAGAGGAGTGATTGTAGTCATAAATGAAAAAAAAACAAATTAATTCCAACAAGATAAGTCACTGGATGGTTAATTTGTACTGACCATTGAAAATTAAATACAACCACTATAAAGGATCACTTTCCTTTACCATTCTTGGACCAAATGTTGGATAGGCTAGCATAACATGAATACATTTTCTTTTTGGATGGATATTCTGGTTACCACCAAATACTTATTGCTCTAGAGGATAAAGAAAAGACTATATTTACAAGTCTATATGAGACTTTTGCTTTTAGAAGAATGTCATTTGGTTTATGTAACACTACTGCAACTTTCCAAAGGTGTGTGATGTCTATTTTTGTGACTTAATTGAGAAAGCAATTGAAGTGTTTTTGGATGATTTATTAGTTTTTTTAACCTCTTTTAATTCAAGCTTAGATCACTTTGTAAAGGTTCTAAAATGGCATGAAGAAATGAATTTAGTTCTTTATTAGGAAAAATGTCAATTTATGGTCATAGGAGGGATTGTATTGGGACATAAAATTTCTAAAAATAGTATAGTAGTAGATGAAGCAATACTTCAAATTATTGTTGAATTACAACTTCCTAATTCAGTCACTACTGTAAGAAGTTTTCTAGGAAATGTTGGATTTTATAGAAGGTATATTAAAGACTTTAGAATTTTTAAACCTCTATGCCATCTCTTAAAAAAGATACGAAGTTTATTTTTAATGATGATTATCTTAAACCTTTCAATTTATTAAAGAAAAACTTAATTACTACAACTATCATTATTTCACCTGACTGGGAAAAATCATTTGAATTAAAGTGTGATGCAAGTGATTACGCCATTGGAGCTGTTTTAGGACAAAATATGATAAAATTTTAAGAGTTATATATTTTGCTAGAAAAACTCTTAATCAAGCTCAAATTAATTACACAACAACTACAAAAGAGCTATTGGTAATAGTATATGCTTTTGATAAATTTAGATCATATTTACCTGGAGATAAATGCATTGTGCATACTGATCATTCCGCTATTAAATATCTTATGTCTAAAAAGGATGTGAAACCAAGATTAATTAGATGGGTCCTTCTTTTGCAAGAATTAATTTTAAGATAGTGGATAAAAAATGAGTTGATAATCAAATTGTTAATCAACTGTCAAAACTTGAACATGGAAATGAAAAGAGCAAAGAGAATAACATAAAAGAGAATTTTCCTGATGAACAACTCTATGTTGTTGCTAAGTGACATATATCGTGGTATGCAGATATAGTTAACTACTTAGTAATATTTTACCATACATACTAATAAGCCACCAGAAAAAGAAATTTATGTATGATGCAAGGTTTTACTTTTGGGATGACCCTTATTTACTTAAGAAATCTCGTGATTCAGTCATTCAAAGATGTGTACCAATAAATTAAACCCTTAAAATTATACAAAAATATCATAAATCTAAATTTGGGGACACTTTAAAAAGATAAGAATGTATTTAAAATTTAACACTCTGGATTTTATTGGCTTACATTATTTAAGGATATTAATAATTATGTGAAAACTTTTGATCGATATCAATAAGTAGGCAATATTTCTAAAAGAGATGAAGTGCCCCTAAATTTTTCTTTAGAAGTTGAAATTTTTTATGTACGGGGGTTTAAATTTTATGGGACCATTTGTACCATCTTCAGGAAAGATATATATATCATATTAGTTGTGTATTATGTGTCAAAATGGATTGAAGCGATAGTCTTGCCTCATTGTGACGCTCCAAGTGTTTCAAAATTTATAAACAAAAATGTTTTTACTAGATTTGGAATGCTAAGAGTGACCATTACTGATGGGGGAAGTCATTTTAAGAATTTTAGAATGGACACATTACTTAGAAAATATGGAATTAAACATAAGATTGCCACAACTTATCACCCTCAAACTAGTGGATTAGCAAAAGTATCAAAAATTGAAATCAAAAGAATTTTGGAGAAAACTGTAAATCCTAAAAGAACTGATTGGTTCGATAGACTTATGAGGCTTATAGAACTGCTTATAAAACTCCTATAAGAATGTCTCCACATAAGCTCATATTCAAAAAAGCTTGTATTTACCAGTTGAGTTAGAGCATAAAACTTATTAGGACAATAATAATTTACTTATACTTTGAAGGATGATGGGGAAAAAGGATTATTATAATTAAATGAGCTCGATGAAATTAGGAATGAATCATACGAAAATGCTCAAATTTGTAAAAAAAAGATGAAAATTTTGCATGATCAAAAGATTTTATGAAAGAATTTTGAGCCTAGACAAGAAGTTTTATTATACAGTACATGATTGAAATTATTTCCCAAAAAACTTAAATTCAGGTGGATGGGGCCATTTATTGTGACAAAGCTTATCCTTATGGGGCTGTGGAGATTAAAGATCTAAAAACTAGATGTATAACTAAAGTAAATGGACATAGGTTGAAACCTTACATTGGAAAAAACAAGCCTTATTATAAAGAGACTTTGATGTTGGGTTATCTAAGTAAAACATCTGGATACTTCGGGCTGACAATGTTAAACCAAGCTCTTTTATGGGAGGCAACCCATAATTTATTTGTGTGATTTGATTTATGTTTGTTATTCTTGTAGTATCGCAACAATCCTTCTCTTTAGTGACATCTTCATAACATTATTTAATGTCTTAAACACGATTGAAAATTGAAGAAATTTTAAGTTAGGTGAATCAGTGTTCACTAGGATACTGGCGCCTAAACGCCAGAGTTCTGTGATGCTAGCGCCTAGGCGCCAGAATCGGACGCCTCAGCGCCACAGTTTCTGAACATGGGAAAACCACCCCAAAGCAGTTTTTCTCCATGTCTTCTCTATAAAACTGCCTAGCCTTTTTCCCTAATCTTCATACCTTCAAAATTTTGATCAGAGAAGAGAATTTAGGAAAGTTTGGAGACCTTACTTGCTTCCATGGAGAATAGAGAATAGAGTTGGAAATAAGTTTGTGTATAATGATGCCCAAACTTACTTTAATGGATTCTTATCGTGGAGTTTAAAGAAGGTGACAAACAAGTTGGGGAAGATTGAAGAGGAGCTTTTCAATCTACACAACAAGTTGCATGAGATGTACCACCAGTACAAGCACTTGGAGTGACAGATGAAACTTCAATCCAACCATATGGCTAGTTATCAAGATTCCTAGGTAGCCATGTATAGAAAGAACAAATGGATTAATGAAAAGAAGGCTATGGAATTTCCTTGTGCCCATGTCTTCTACACATCTGATTGTAAATATTTGGCAAGTGAGAGGGGTGACAAGAATGAGATCAACTATGATTAATATTTAGAATAGAATTCTAGTATTCGTGTTTCGTGTTTGTGTTACTTTAGTAAAGGATGAGTTATGTGTACTACTTTAACTTGTGTTTGATTGTGTGTTAGTTTGCTTGTGTTGATTTGCTTGATTGTGTTTGTGTGTGATATTATACTTTTGCTTGAAATTTTAATTAAAGTTATGTTTGTGTAGCCCCGTGTTAGAATGTTGGAATTAATTTTGAATTTAAAATTGAAAGATAAAAAATGTTGGGGAAATAATAAACATGAGGTGTCATGTTAAATTAATGAGAAATTTTGGTTTAAAAGGCCTAGTCTTGCTGTGATATACTTAAAATCCAAAGAAAGAAAAATTTTTGGGTCTGGCACCTAAGCGCTAGACCATCCACATAGCTTAGCACCTAGGCGCCAGTTCAACTAAATTGGTTGAAACTCAATTTTTTTGCAATTTAAGACGAACCGATGCCATTATTGAAGCCCAAACTCCTTCTTCCTATTTTTCACGAAAAGCAGCCTTATGGTGCTTCATAGAGCTCTAATCTTCAAGTTTCTTGGCTTGAAAACATCTGATTTCATCTTCTCGAGGTTAGATCTACATTTTGGCATAGTTGTTTTTGGAAATTCACCATGGAATTTTTATACATTGAGTAAAGACCAAAAATAAGCAAAAAACCCTATGGATCTAAGCTTCATTAGCTTGAAAAAGCTTGTAGGAAGCCTATTTTATTGATTTTGAAATTTGTTGGAAATATTTCTTCAATTTTATTTTAGATGGCTCCTAAGATAAAGCGAGGAAGGTGAAAAGAATCCTATGATGGTGCCAAATTTGTCCGCTTAAATGTGCAAATTGGTTACAACGAATTTGCTTCTCTGAGAAAGTTTATTACGGAGCAAAGTTTCTATAGACCTGATGAATTTATAGAGAATGTTATTTTGGCTCGTCATTGGGAGAGTTTTTGTTACTTGACTGTTGTTGTCTTCATCGATGTGGTTTGATAATTTTACGCAAATTTACCCGAAGTAGATGATGACGATGTGATTGTTCGAGGAAGAGGAGTGGAGTTTATTGCTGAGAGGATTAATGTGATATATGGTCAGCCACCTAAGATTGATTGTTTCTATTCTGAGTATACACCTTATGAGACAAAGTTTGTCAACCTATAGCTTATTTGATTGATGTCCATGGAGCCTGGATGATCCGAAATTATTGTAAAGTAAATTTTTCTTCTTCCAAGCTCAATGCCACTTCAAAGGCATGACATTACTTTATTTCTACTTGCCTCCTTCCTTCAAATCATTTAAGTAAAGTGACTAGATAAAGATCTATTATAAATTACTACATTCAAGAAAGAAAACCTATAGATTTGGGTGCTTTTATTTATGATGCTATTAGTTCTTCTGTGAGAGCTAGTACTACTTCAGGACTTGTATTTCCATCTTTGATATATATTATTTGTAAAGACATTGGAGTAAAATTTGAACATTGGGAAGAGCAGTTGAAGCCACTTAAGCAAATTGGAAAAGCTAATGTTGTTGTATTTGGACAACTTAGAGATAGAGTTCAAGGTGCACCTTCTGCTTCTACTTCTAGGCCTTCTACTTCTAGAGCTTCTACTTCCACTGCTACTGAGCCTCTAGCTGGATTTTGGGATGTGTTAAGTGAGTGATATTTGGAACACCATAATGATAATTTCTTGATGGAGTGTCATATGGAGGATACCAAAAACAAATTTGTTCATATGGTTGATTTTGTTAGAAAAAAGAGCGACTATGATGCTAATTATGACGAGGCACTAGTGAAATTCATGAAGAGAGACCATTCAGTTGAATTTCCTACATGCCCTTGATTTACAACTTTTGAGAGTCGTAAATCGTTGGATGAAGATATTCCCTTTGATTTTGATGATGATGAGGAGGAGGAAGAGAATCAGGTTTTACTTTATATTATGTAGTAGTTATGATTTTTAAATCTTTCTCATGTTGGACTATTTATGTTTTGTTGCTCTGTACTTCTATTTTCACTGCTACTTTTGTTACTCTTTTGCTTAGAACTGGATATGTGTTAGAGTAGTCTTTAACATTGCAAATTTTCATGATATATTTTTATTTTTAATTTGAATTGTCTACTTTTTAGCATGTTTTTATTTTTATTTTTACTGTAAATGTACTACTCTCCTTTTTAGAAATTTTAATTTTTTCTTTCTTCATGCTTATTATAAACTTAATTGTCTTAAACTAATTTAAAATTTAAGTTTGGGAGAAGGGAGAAAATTTTAAAAAACTAAACATTATTTGTCTTAAGAAAAATAAATTTTCAAAAATTATTTTAATATAACATGTGGTATGTTAAGATAGCTTGAGATAACTATATTTTTTAGTTTATAAATAGACTTAGGTAAAATTTTCTTATAATTAGATTAATTCAAATTTTGAGATATTTAGTATAAGAGTATGAGATTTTTTTTAATAGTTAGAATGAAGAAAATTGTATTTTTAGAAATGTTAAAGATCTTAGATTTTTATTTGAAAAGAAAGAATTAAGACTTTATGAAAAATATTTTTCAAGTTTAATACACATTTAATAAACTAAGGAAATGTGAAAAGTTTTTAACTTTAAGAAGAGGATGGTGGAGCTCAAAATCATTAAAGGCAATCCAGGTATAGTAGTACTCACATGACATAAAAAAAACAGAGAAAGAAAGGATTGAAAATGATCCTAAAAGAAAAAAAGGAAAAAAATAAGAAGAAAAGAAAATCAAAAAGGAAAATAAATGTGAAGAGAAGCTTGAGGAGATGCCTAATAAAAAATTGGCTTCACTTAAATCATCTTAAGGAATAGGACTTAATTACATTTTTAAGCTTATTTATGAAGTATTAGCGTCCTTACTAGTAAAGTTCTCATGATAATCTTTTTCATGTAATTTTTTAAAGTCTATTTAATATTATAAATTATAATTGTTCTTGAAATAAATATGAAATCATAATTCTTAAACTTGAGTACTAAATATTCTTACGTTATAGTAAAACTCACTTCAATATGTTATACTTTTTTATATATAGTAAGAATGGTTACTTGAGGATAAGTAACATTTAAGTTTGAGGGAATTGATCCACCTTAAAATTACCTATTTTTTATGCACATTTTATACTCAATTTTTTAGGATATTATGTTTTAATGAAACATATTTTTATGTTTTTGAATACAGGTGCAAGAAAAAGAGACTAAGAGTAAAAAAGGGCAAAAATACATTAAAAAAAAGTAAAATGGGCTACATTGAAGAAAAGTGTCAAACCAGCCGAACAGATGCCTAGGCGCTAGGTACAGAAATTGGCTAGCGCCTAGGCGCGTCTATTGGGTGCCCAGGCACCACAGTTATCTTCTAAAAGATTCATTGAATGAGGTCGAATTTTGAAAAGATGTCTAAAGCAACCCTTGGTCATTTTTGAAGCTCTATAAATATGGATTAATTCCAAAGGGCTAGGGGTTGGATCTATAAAGTCTCACAGTGTGTAAGTGAGCTAAGAGTGTGAGAAGTTCTCTTTGTGAGTGTTTGTTATTTCTGGGGTTTGTGAGTCTTGTAAGAGCTGTTGGAGTCAGAGAACTTCAAATGAGTGCTTGAAGGAACTTTCCAGATAAGTATTTGTATTTTATCTTAATTTTTTGTACTTAGGATTGAAGTTTTATAAATTTGTTTTGTTTTGTTATCCCCATGTTTTATGAGTAATTTTATTTCTTTATCATTGTTCCTAATATTTCTTTCTAGATCCAACATTCTTACAGTGATTTTCTCAATTTTCATATTAAAATCATCCTTGAAATTTATAAGAAATCAATCTTAAAATGATACTTCAAGATCTCCCAATTTTTTTATCCGATAACCTCTAGATAATTCAAATTCTGGATCAAATTCTTCTAGGTTACTCTTTTGTTCGAGGTTGTCTTTTAATTCTTCCCATTGGTACTGAGTAAATGGTGGAGGTGGTCTTTCTATATTTATATTAGTTGAGGAAATAGGTTTTTCTAATTCCTTAGAAATTTTTTCCATTGGTCCTTCAATCTTTTTATCCTTATCTCTCAACTCAAAGTTCTTTTAAAACATATCCTCAAATTCTCTTCTAAATATTAGTTTGATAATTTTATGTTGCTCATCATTCATTTTCTTAGGGTTTACCTCAGGGTCACTAGATAAAATCTCTGGGGGTAACTGTTAATAACATTAATAATCTGTCCCAGTTGGTTTTCCATATTCCTAATTGTGGCCCCTTGACCTTCCAGCTCACTCTTTTGACTTTTCAACTTACTTGCTAATTGAATCACATCCTCTTCTAATAGTGACTCCTTCTCCTCATTATGTGGGTTGAAGTTAAAACTATAAGGAAAAGAGAGTTCATTGTTATAATTGCCCTAATTATTCTAATTACACGTCTGATTAAATTGATTGTTTTCCCAAAATTGATCTTCTCTTCCAAAATTATTATTCTAGTTAAAATTCAAATGATTTCCCAACCTGGGTTGTAATCATTGGAATAAGGATTGTAGATCTCATGGCTAGTTTCAAAATGGTTAGGCTCAATCAATTGTCCAAATAATTTTTTCTTAATAACTGAGGATCCTTAAGGATAACTTTCTATGTATTGATCTAACTTTCTCTCAATATATGCAACCTGAGAAATTAAAATAGTAACCATATCTTCTTAAATATTTTCCACTCTCTTAGGATTTACTCTTTCAAAGCTACTAGCATTATAATTCAAATCTAAATGTTGATTATATCACTGATCAACCATTTCTACATTAAATTCATGGAGTGTTTTTTTATTCATCATCCTCTCAAAAGTTCTCTCCAAATCTGACTTGTAAAATTCAAGGTCTACAACTCTTGAACTACGCATACAAATCTAAAGAATTAACTAAAAGGACATATATTAAAAATATTTTTGGTATTTTTTATTTTTCCTTAAAATAAACACAATAATTAAACACACTATATAATAATACTATAAATTCTAGATCTAAGCCTTATAGGTTTAACTAAAATTCTCCTAAAGCTCTTACTAAAGCTTCCTTAGCAACATCGCTAAAAGCTTAATGCGGTGTTATTGTGGTGCATTGTAAATATCTTTCAATACTACAATACACACACGATAACACAAATAGTATATATTCAGTTTAATCATAATAAAAATCACTTCAGTATAAATAGTTTTATATTTTAAAATATTTAAGCTGCAAACGCGTAATAATAATGTAAGTATATGTATTACTCAAGTAATAAAGGGCTCTAATGAAGTCCTAAGTATCGATCCCACGAAAAATTGAAAATTCTTATGGTTATACTATAAAACACAATATTCAAACTATAAAAACTTAAGTACGCAAAACAAATCTAAAATAAATTTAATGTATGCTAAAAAAAATAGTTAAAATGACTAAATGAACTAAACTATTTGCTAAACCTCAAAAGTAAACTTATTAAGACTAAATAAAGTTTTGTTATGAAGAGTTCAAATTTAAGAAAGCATCCTTCCGCTTTACAATGAGTTTATGGATTGTGAAGTAATTAAAATAAAATAAAATAAAATATAAAATTGTATTATGCTTGATTAGAATTTTCTTTCTTTCTTGTTTTTACTCCAAGTTGCACCATTTTTGCTTCATTTTCAGCAAAAGTTCATTTCTTGTACCTGAAGATAAAAATATGTAAAATACCCTCCTTTAAAGTGCAATATAATTAAAAATTTGCATAAAATGAGCATGAAATGTACTCTAAAAATAAGCAATTTTTAGGTGCATCACCTCATTATCAAGTAATTTCTTTATTCCTAAGGATAGGTACGTCACTTGCAGTATTGTACTCGTTTATTTAAACTATTGCTTATATGAGATTTGTTTAGTCTCATATTTTCAAAAAAAAAATTATTACTTTTAAAAATTATATATATATATATATATATATATATATATATATATATATATATANCAATACTTCATAGATTTAAGCGCATTCAATGTAACTTTATGGTTATTAACTCTCATGGTTAACTCTCCTTTCTACACATCTATCATTGCTAGATGGCAAGGAAAGGTATTCTTAAAATGATAGCAATTTATTTATCTTCCTCCATATCTAACACAATAAAATCCACGGGGCAGATAAATTTATTCACTTTCACTCTATAATCCTATTAGGATAAGTGATAGATCAATCAGTTAACTGTAGGGTTACAGTAGTGGGAAAAATCTTTCTTAAACCTAACCTTTTGAATATAGATAAGGACATGAGGTTAATGCTAGCTCCTAAATCACATAAAGCTTTTCTACAAATTTTTTCTCCAATTGGATAAGCTATAGTGAAGCTATCTGGATCCTTGAGTTTTTTAGGAAGTTTTTTCTTAATTATTGTACTACATTCTTTGCTTAGTGCAACAATTTCATAATCTTCAAATATCCTCTTTTTGTTTAAAATCGCTTTCATAAATTTAGCGTAACTTGGAATCTGTTCCAAAGCTTTAGCAAAAAAAATGATGATTGTAAGCTTTTTAAATATCTCAAAAAACTTTGTAAATTATTGATCCCGCTTTTGGTATCCAAGTCTCTGAGGAAAAGAAGAAGGTGGCCTTTCTAAATTAGTATTAGTTGAGAGATAAGTTTTCCCACATCCTTAGGAATGATTTCTTCATGTTTTTCAGTTTCTAAAGTTTCTCTCTCAACTTTCAATCTCTTTCTGAATTCCAACATTTAATTCATTTCCGCTCCTGAGAAGAACCTTTAACTTGCTCTTGTTTTTTGTTTTTGTCTTTTGAATTTATTTCAATATTATTAAGAAATGTCCCATAAGGTCTATTGCTAAGTGCATTAGCAATTTGTCCCTGTTGATTCTAAATACCTCTAATTGCAACACTCTCACCTTGTAATTGATTACCCATCTGTAACACCACTTCTTTTATAGAAAACTTATTTTTCTTAAATTGTTGGTTATTAAAGCCAGGAGGGTAAGAAGGCCTACAATTAGTATTTCTCTGGTTGTTTTAATTTCCTAATAGGTTCGTTTGATTACTCCACCATTGCAAATTTCCACTACCAGAATTATTATTCCAGTTAAAATTAGGGTGATTTTTCCAATATGGGTTGTAATAGTTAGAGTATGAGTAATTAGGTCTATTATTAATTGTATTTAAAGTCTTGAATGATGGTTGAGAATTAATCATTTATCCCAATGAATTTTCTTCAATCATATGAGGTGTTTGAGAAAAGTTCATTCCAAATTAGTCTATCTTTCCAGATATTGTAGCAAGTTGATATGTCAAAATAGAAATAACATCATTATCGTGGATACTGACTACTTTCTTAAGATTAACCTTTTCAGAGAGCCATTGTAAATTATTACAAGTCATCTCTTCAATTAAGGCATAAGATTCATCAAATGGTTTTGACATTAATGAACTTCCAACCGCTGCATCTAAGGGATCTTGCGGTATATTATAAAATGTTTGAATAGTTAAACAGTTTGGTAAGGCATGATGTGGACACTTTTTAAGTTCTTTAAATCTTTCCCAAGCTTCATACATTAACTCACCTTTATACTGAGTAAATTAAGTAATATCATTTCTAAACTTAACAGTTTTTTAAGGTGGAAAATACTTAACTAAGAATTTTTGTGCTAAATATCCCCAAGTTCTAATAGATCTAGGTGATAAAGAGTTTAACCACATCTTAGATTTATCCTTTAAGGAAAAAAAAAATTTAAGCCTAACATTGTCGTTTGATATGCCATCGTACTTAAATGTAGCACATAGTTCTTGAAAACTTGCAAGGCGTAAATTTGGATCCTCAGATGGTATTTCTCCAAACGTATTGTTTTGTACCATTTAGATAATAACATGTTTAAGTTTGAATGAGTTAGCCGCTATAGTAGGGGTTTGTATGCTTAAGTGAATTTCATATGTTGTAGGGTTTGCATAGTCCCTTAAAGGTCTTTGTATATGACGATGTTCATTTTCAGCAGTTTGAATATCAATGTTATTATGTGATGTGTTACCTAAACCCTTGCAAATTATGAATTTCTTTTTGTTCTCTAATTTTTAAAATCATTTGCCTTTACTCAGAATCATAAGATACTAAATCTTCAGATCTTGATCTAAGCATGCAAAATGTGAAAGTTCATAAAATAAAATAAAACACTCAAAATAATAAAAAAATTTCTTTTATAAATTTTTAGTTTTTTAATTTTTTTGGTTTTGAAAATATTTTTTAAATATTTTTAACAACAATAAAATTTTATAAAATAATTCTTTAGTTTAAATAAAATTTTTTAGTATATAAAAGAAAATTTTTTCGTGGCTTTGACAATGGCGTCAAAAACTTGACCCGACCCGCAATTACACAGATTTTTATATTCCAAAAGATAACAAAAAACTTGACCCAATTTGTATTTAGCGGCTAGTGTGAAGAAATTTAATATTATAAAGTTTAGAGTAATAGATTTCATAATATGGATACTACACAAATATACATATCGTTTCATGTAATATAGAGTTTCTATAAAAACCCTAGTATCGATCCCACAGGGAAGCGATAATTCTTTGTGTAGATTTTTAATGAAACTTTTACTCAAAACTATAGAAATTAATATAGCAAAATATAATAGCAAATTTAGGTGTAAAGTAAAGCTACAAAATTCCTTCAAGTTTTGTTTAAAACTAAATGTNTAAATTTTTTTAGTATATAAAAGAAAATTTTGTCGCGTCTGACAATGACGTCAAAAACTTGAGCTGACCCACAATTACACAGATTTTTATATTCCAAAAGATAACAAAAAACTTGACTCAATTTGTATTTAGCAGCTAGTGTGAAGAAATTAAATGTTACAAATTTTAGAATAATATATTTCATACTATGGATACTACACAAATATCGTTTCATGTAATATAATGTTTTCTATAAAAACCCTAGTATCGATCCCACAGGGAAGCGATAATTCTTTGTGTGGAATTTTAGTGAAACTTTTACTTAAAACTGTAGAAATTAATATAGAAAATATAATAGCAAATTTAAGTGTAAAGTAAAGCTACACAATTCCTTCAAGATTTGTTTAAAACTAAATATAAATGCTGAAATTCTAAACTATGCTAAATGTAAAAGAGAGTTATAATTTTAAAAAGAAATTTTCCCTTGTAATGAGTTCATAATCTGTGTAGGAATCAAAAGGTTTAAAGGTTTAAATGATGTGCTATGACAAATAAGAGCATACCTATTATTTACCTTCTCTCAAGTGCATAAAGAACATTAGCTAATCTAAAGTAAATTCATGATTGTATGGTAGGTTGAGTAAATTCTAGTATTTTACTTCTAGATTATTCACTGTGCCCTCTTTAAAAGGGCCTACCGGGGACTCTGGTTCAAACTTTAGACTAAATTGGTGAAGGATCAGCATGTCTCCTTAGAAACACCAATTCTTTGCTCATCAAAACTTATCTCCCAATCTATTTGCACTCTCCTTGGATTTGGGTCACCCTCCTCGTGAGGTTAGTGACATACTCACTAGTTGGGTGAAATCATAGCCCTCTCGGGTAATTATGTTTCGCAACAGATTTGAACATTACAAGTGGCCAGCTTGTAAAGTAAATGAAGAAACGGTGAAAATACCATCTTAATTTTGGGAATAAAAGAAGTTCTAAACAAATCAAATCTTCCACATAATTACTTATTATTGCTGTTGACCTCACTTTTGGTTGAGGTCTAGAAACTTCTTTAGTAGCCTAGGTCTAGCCGTAGAACTTTCCTATTGACTAGTCTTAGAAAACTAGAAAAGGTATCCTCACCATTAGAAATTCAAAATTCTTCTCTTTGCTCAACTTGAGATTCCACATATTGGTCCTAACCTCTAATGTTTAGAAGGTAAGATCACTATGGGAAAGCTCAAGATAAGTTTTTATAGGGTTACTTGGCCTTAGGATTGACCCTGGGTGTTGATTTGAAACTAAGGTACATTATACACTTACTATATCTTCCCAATACACTAATTAAGATCAATACATGAGAGCCCAAAATGGGGATTTCATTGATCCATGGTTCATTTAGAATGGATATCTATCCAATTATATGTGAAATGCCTAACTTGGTCTTTTGCCCCTAGGCACCTCCAAATTATTTAATTGCCCTTGGGACCCAAATCTGNCTACGCTAAATGTAAAAGAGAGTTATAATTTTAAAAAGAATCTTTCCCCTTGTAATGAGTTCATAATATGTGTAGGAATCAAAAAGTTTAAAGGTTTAAATGATGTATCGTGACAATAAGAGCATACCTTTTATTTACCCTCTCTTAAGTGCATAAAGAAAATTAGCTAATCTAAAGTAAATTCCTGATTGTATGGTAGGGTTGAGTAAAGTCCAGTCTTTTACTTCTAGATTATCCACTGTGCCCTCTTTATAAGGCCTAACGGGGACTCAGGTTAAAACTTTAGACTAAATTGGTGAAGGATCAACATGTCTCCTTAGAAACACCAATTATTCGCTCATCAAAACTTATCTCCCAATCTATTTGCACTCTCCTTGGATTTTGGTCACCCTCCGCGTGAGGTTAGTGATGTACTCACTAGTTGGGTGAAATCATAGCCCTCTCGAGTAATTATGTTTCGCAACAGATTTGAACATTACAAGTGGCCAGCTTGTAAAGTAAATAAAGAAACGGTGGAAATACCATCTTAATTTTGGGAATAAAAGAAGCTCTAACAAATCAAATCTTTCACATAATTACTTATTATTGCAAACATAAAGAATAAGGAAACTACTTAGAATTCCTAAGGATAATAAAACAAAACATGATTTGTATTAAAACTCAAGTTCACAAAATAAAACTTAAACAAAAGTACAAATACTTATCTCAAACTCTTACCCAAGCAATCCTCTAAAGTTCCCTAACTTCCTTAACTCCAATAGACTCTTACAAGACTCACAAAACTTGAACAATCACAAAGACTCACTACTTTCTCATTATGGTGGTCACCCACTCAAATGGGGGTCTAACCTACTATAAAACGTCTCCACACACACAATTTTTGTTTGGAATTCATCCCTATATATAAAGCTATGAAAATCACCAAGGGTTGCTTCAAAAAACCTCTTCAAAATTCATTCAACTTCAATGAATAAAAGTGGTAACCGTTTCTGGCGCTTAGGCCTCAAACTGTGGCACCTAGGCGTCAATCTTGTCTGTACTCTAGTGCTTAGGCGCCAAAAGTGGTGCTTATGCCACACGACTTCATGACTTCATTTTGCATCTATTTTCACACATTTTCCTATAAACTTTATTTCATGTACCTGAAATAAAAAACATGCAAAATACATTTCAATAAAGTGCAGTATCATAAAAAAATAAGCATGAAATGTATATATAAAATTGGTAATTTTAAGATGTGTAATATGATTTATACAACTTGACAAAAGTAAATATTCTAAAAGCATATAAGGACTAATCGACGTTAGTGTTCTCCTCCTTCCTCTTGTCATCATTGGAGAAAACCTTATTCAATTCACTTTCGATGTCATCACCATAAGAATCTGAGGAGGGATTCTTTGAAGATTGGTTGGTAGTGAGCCCCTCCACGACAATCCCAGTTCGACGTTGCACTGCTTGACTCCTCTTCAGAAAACTCAAAATGAATCCTTCCCCGGCGAACCACTTTTACCACTTCTTTGCCTAAACGTCAAGTACTCGATCACGAGCCTCCTAAACATGGTCTCAAATGATAGTCTTGAACTCAAGCGAGTTCTTAAAGTCCTTAACCACTTTTTACTTAACCTCTACAACATCAACATTCTTCACAAACCTAAAAAATCATATTTCTTCCTCTTGGGCTAACACTATCGAATTAAGGGCGTGAAACATACTCCTATTACTTCATTGAGATCACTCGTGCCTCCACCAACTCCTCTAGAGTTCTCTCTAGATCCTAAAGTTGCAACAAGAAGAAAGTCATTATTGTTGAGAGTTGTATCCTGCACTTCGTCAACTATGATTCCAGATTTGTGACTCCTTCAACCTCATATTCGTATCTACGCTTGTACTCTCCTTGGAGGTATTTGATCTTAACAAATTCAGAGTTTCAATTTCTCAAAGCCAGCTCTAGCCCCATATAAATTTTCACCATTTTACTTATCTGAAAGAAGAAAATTTTGGGTCGAACAAATAATATGATTATATAATAGCAAATAATAAAAGAAACTTACAAAGCCCTCAACCTCCAAGAGTCCAGTACATTCATGAGACAACACATTCTCAGGAGTATGAATATTAGAAGGACTAGATAAGGACTTCCATGATTCTTTAACCCCCTTATGTTGTTTCTGAGGAAGTAATTCACTATCACTATTCATTGGGGGCCGGTTTGAAGATACCATGGGAATTGATTCAGAAGGTCTCTTCTTAGATTTCTTCAATGTTACAAACGTTG
Source organism: Phalaenopsis hybrid cultivar (assembly GCA_002079205.1). Lineage (NCBI taxonomy): Eukaryota > Viridiplantae > Streptophyta > Magnoliopsida > Asparagales > Orchidaceae > Phalaenopsis > Phalaenopsis hybrid cultivar. Next base: position 109,576 of record JXCR01147289.1, read on the forward strand.
ATAACTCGAATTGAAATAAAGGTTGGACTTGAACAATGTTTCCTCACCCATAAATTCAAGAATATATTATGTCTCGAATAACATTTCCTTAAAGTCATGAAATCCTAATATCTGCATTATTTCTTCCTCAATTATCTTAAGAGAAACAAACAACTATCAGAACCTTTCTCGCTTCTCATGGAGCCCTGAACCATTCTTCTCATAGAAGAATCTCACGAACCATTCTTATTTGTTCATTTAAGAAAAAATCCAATGCATTGTGCTTAAACATCACACAAACATGCGTGTCACTAAAGAACCTGCACAACTATGCTTAAATTGCCGGTTTTAACATCAACTAGTAGAAAACAGTCAACCCTATAATGACTGTCACCACGTGGCAAGATAGCTGAGCAACACAAACTCTGAATGTCTTCATGATTTTAAAAAAGTTTGCTGTGGAATGAAATTGTAAACTAGATCTCAAGGTTGCCTCATTAACAACAATATACCCAGAAGGAGGAGTACGCTCGGTCAGCCGAAGTCAGGAATTTCACCACCATGTCTTTCGGAAAGTAGTACTTCTTTTAAAACAAAATCAATTCACTCTCCATCAGAATTCAAGCCGCATCTTCCGACTTCTGACATTTATCTAGTTCTCAGTGGGACAAGGTTTTCCAGTTGTCACCATTTCTACAAAGTGAAAGAATATCTCGTTGCCCATTCGCTACACAAAACGGGGAAAACTTTTCTCTTGGCCGTAATACGAAAGAAGATCTCGTTGTTATCCTGCTACGTAGGACGTTGACAACATTTTTCTTTGTTGCAACATAAAAAAAAGATCTTGTTGCTCGCTGCTACGCAAGACAGTGACAATTTTCCTCTTCGCTGGAACACGAAAGAAAATCTCATTGCTCGCCTACTACATAGGATGGGGATAACTTTTCTCTTCGCCACACCATGAAAGAAGATCTCATTACTTGCCTGCTATGTAAGACGAGAACGACTTTCTTCTTAGTCGCAACATGAAATAAGATCCTATTGCTCTCTTGCTATTCGTGACAAGGACGATTTTCTTCTTCTGGAAAATCTCTCTAGCAAAAGAATACACTCTTCCACCTTTTTCTCCTCATTCTTCTCACTTAAGATTCTTGTCCTCATCCACGGTTTCTATTATTGGCTTAAAAGGAGACAAAACATTGAAATAATAATTAAACATAACAATAAAAAAACTGAAATTTGCATTAATTCTCATAATTTCATCTTCTAACTTTTGTCCTTCCATATTTCTCATTCCAAACTTAAAAATTAAAAAAAAAGTTGTTTCAGGTATTACAGTTGAAAATTCTTTATATTATCTTCTTTAACTATTTTATGTTAAATATATTTAACCTATTTTAAATATACTTAAATTACGCTTCGAACAAACTTTTAATATATATATGAAAAAATAACTTGAAATTTGCTTTGCGTTCGGGATTTGCGCCGATCCGCTTTCCACCTTTCATCCTTCCCTAAAATTAAGTGGTATGAATGTAAATGTCATTATTCAATAAATAAAACAAATTATTTAAACAACAATTTAAAATTTTTTTATTTCTAAGGAGCAAGGGAGGGAATTGAACAAGAGTCTCGTCAAGCAAAAGAAGGAGCAAGGGAGGGAATTGATCAAGAGTCTGGTCAAGCAAAAGACATAATGTTACTATTCCAATTCAACCTCAATACCCCCCCACATATATATATATATTAAAAAAGATTGGCCGCCCTTCTCATATATATATCGATATTTGATAATAAAAAATGTTTTAGATCTTAATATTTTTGGACGACAATGTTAATCTTGCCCGAAAATATGAGGACAACTAATACACCATCAACAAAGTTCAAATATCCAATACAAATCTCAAGATATGACACAATTCTCAAGGCATTATTTTAAGCAAGAAATGTTTAAACTTCGATAAAAAATCATCCAGAACATCGATTTTAGCAAACTTATAATCAAACTGATTGGCTCGAGGAGACGAACTTAATGGTACTAAAATTGATCAAATCTGAGTCAAATCAAGCTCAGATCAATCAATTAAATTATATTTATTTTTTTTATACTGAAACTTTTCAGTTGAGTCAGACCCCATGATTTTTCTTCTTTCGAGTATTCCACGCAACAAAATCTGATGTCGTTATTGTTTGCTTTCTTTTTTTTGAGTGCGTGCTAAATCTTTGTATCACATTAACACGAAAATCTGTTACTTTACTGTCGTGAATTTTCTAGCATACATCAACCATCAGATCATACATAAATGAACAATTTTAAATATATCTAATAATATATAATCTAACTATTATATCAAAAATTTTTTTTTTTGGAGGGCAGCTAATGCAGCTTTTGCTGGTTCCGTTGGACCCGAGCAACAGCATCACCGTCATCCGCAGCATTTGCGCTTGAACACCTAACTAGGGTTGGGGCCCGGTGCTTCCATTTCCACCCCGTCCCCTCCGCTTCTGGCTAGTCCTCCTCGACCAACTTNCTTCATTGAGCATTAGGGTGTTTTATAGGATGACTTTATTAAGCAACATAATAATTTTAAAAGAACTCTTGATTTTCCACCCTGACAACGAGAGAGTATCACGAACCTGCTCCTTTCTCTAGATCTGCTGAATACCTCGGAGATCTACTAAAATTAATATATTTTTCTTAACAACATCATCCTTAATTAAACTCCTAAGGACCCACCAAGATATGACATAGGGTTAGATAGGTCGTCAAAATTTTACTTCCCTGTCTCATATAAATTGTCTTAACATGCTTTTTGAGTTTTAGGTGGTGGAACGAGAAAACTCACTAGGTACGTTTTTACAGTTTTCAGCATTGTCTTTCTTGTACTTTCATACTGTGCTTTTATACCTGTAAACTTATATGCTAAATAACAATGTCACCCTACATGAAAACTAATACTATCAGGATAGTCACAAAACCAAAATCAAAACAAAAACTAAAATCAACCAAGATAAAATTCACCACCACAACATTCAAAATATAAAACAACTCAAAATTTAATCACAAACATCACACAAAACTATAACTTCAACTAAATTAAGACGTATCTATCGGATGATCGGGAATTCCTCGAAGGAGGTAACCTACGGTTGCTAACGAGGCTTCCCACGGTCGAAATGAAATTATGGAACTCATTAAGTTGAGTTTAGTAAAATCATATGGACTAAGTGAATCCAATAGAAAATAGTGGTGTCAGAACAAGGGAACCGTGGGATTCTAACCGGTGTCGCTCTGATCAACTTTAATATGCCCCCCCATAAAATTTAAAGAACTTCAACCATAGGGCCACCTGATTTAACATCATAACTTGACACACTTGAAAACTCAAACTCATCGCGGCAAGGAGCTTAGAGCTAGCATGGTGGGCAGCACGACCATCTTCAACATCAAAACATGTCTTCCCCACCTAAACCAATCTTCCTTCCTTAGACTTGAACAACAAAGCCATAGGACTTTGAGGTTGCTTTCTTATGCAACGTAAATCCTCATCTTATCTTTAGGCCTTTGTACAACCCTGTTATACAATATAAGTCCTAACTTGTCTTAAGATTTTGAGGTTGTCGTTTATCACAACCTAAACCCTCACATCTTCCAGGCTATTTGTGTGATCGTTTCACATGAATGTAAGCCCTAACTAATAAAATTGACAAGATGAAACACCTAAACATTTATCCTCAAAGCTGAAGCAAAAAATTAGGATAGCTTGGGAAGTCACCAAGGCTCCCCTCTGGATCCATGACATCCCTTAGTTCTTCTTTCTTTGAACTTTACAACAAAAAATGTTCCAAATTTGAACCAATCCCCATTCACACATCTACGCCCGATCTCATTGAAAAGTCCTACCCTTTGAAACTCCTTGAAGATAATATTTCCTGATTTTTATCGAGAGTTTTCTTAGGTGACTTTGGTCATTTAAGATGTAATTAACTATAGGGGTTTGCCCTTATAGAAAGGGAGTCTTCTTAAGTGACTTTGGTCATTTAAGATGTAATTAACTATAGGGGCTTGCTCTTATAGAAGTTTTCTTAGGTGACTTTGGTCATCTAAGATGTAATTAACTATAGGGGCTTGCCCTTATAGATCTTCTTAGGTGACTTTGGTCATTTAAGATGTAATTAACTATAGGGGCATGCCCTTATAGGAATTTCGGTGACTTTGGTCATTTAAGATGTAATTAACTATAGGGGCTTGCCCTTATAGGAAGCATGTTCTATAGTGGCTTGCCCTTATAGGAAGCATGTCCAACCTTTGAAATTCCTTGAAGATAATATTTCTTGATTTTTATCGAGAGTCTTCTTAAGTGACTTGTCCTACTCTTTGAAATTCCTTGAAGATAATTTTTCTTGATTTTTATCGAGAGTCTTCTTAAGTGACTTTAGTCATTTAAGATGTAATTAACTATAGGGGCTTGCCCTTATAAGAAGCATGTCCAAACCCAGCTATTCTTTGAAGATAATATTTCCTGATTTTTATCGAGAGTCTTCTTAGGTGACTTTGGTCATTTAAAAGCGTTGAAGAGTCCTACCCTTTGAAATTCTTTGAAGATAATTTTTCTTGATTTTTATCGAGAGTCTTCTTAGGTGGCTTTGGTCATTTAAGAATATTTCATGATTTTTATCGAGAGTCTTCTTAGGTGACTTTGGTCATTTAAGATGTAATTAACTACTTTCTTGACTTTTATCGAGAGTCTTCTTAAGTGACTTTGGTCATTTAAGATGTAATTAACTATAGGACTTGCCCTTATAGGAAGCATGTCCGAACCCAGCCTACCCTTTGAAATTCCTTGAAGATAATATTTCCTGATTTTTATCGAGAGTCTTCTTAGGTACTTTGGTCATTTAATATGTAATTAACTATAGGGGCTTGCCCTTATAGGAAGCATGTCCGAACCATTTGGTCATTTAAGATGTAATTAACTATAGGGGCTTGCCCTTATAGGAAGCTTTTCTCGAACCGTCCTACTCTTTGAAATTCCTTGAAGATAATTTTTCTTGATTTTTATCGAGAGTCTTCTTAAGTGACTTTAGTCATTTAAGATGTAATTAACTATAGGGGCTTGCCCTTATAAGAAGCATGTCCAAACCCAGCTATTCTTTGAAGATAATATTTCCTGATTTTTATCGAGAGTCTTCTTAGGTGACTTTGGTCATTTAAAAGCGTTGAAGAGTCCTACCCTTTGAAATTCTTTGAAGATAATTTTTCTTGATTTTTATCGAGAGTCTTCTTAGGTGGCTTTGGTCATTTAAGAATATTTCATGATTTTTATCGAGAGTCTTCTTAGGTGACTTTGGTCATTTAAGATGTAATTAACTACTTTCTTGACTTTTATCGAGAGTCTTCTTAAGTGACTTTGGTCATTTAAGATGTAATTAACTATAGGCTAGATTTTTATCGAGAGTCTTCTTAGGTGACTTTGGTCATTTAAGATGTAATTAACTATAGGGGAATTTTTATCGAGAGTCTTCTTAGGTGACTTTGGTCATTTAAGATGTAATTAACTATAGGGGTACCCTTATATGAAGCATGTCCGAACCCAGCTTAATATAAACCCTATTTAATCTTTTATATTAAATACGAGTCTTCTTAAGTGACTTTGGTCATTTAGGATGTAATTAACTATAGGGGCTTTCCCTTATAAAAGCTTTTCTCGACCCCAGCTTAATATAAACCATATTTAATTCTTTATATTAAATAGGGGAACTTGACGGCAAATATAAAGATTTTGCAGACCAAACAGATGTCATATATTCCTTTGTTTATTTGATCGAGCCTCATCCTCAAGTCTTGTATTTATCTTTTGGGATAGATACATGATTTGAGGTACAATGCTCTTTCATTTAAACTATGAAAAAAATATGGGGTCAGTTTGATTTCATATTTTTTAAAAACTAAATATATATGTAAATTAAAATGTCCTTCCAAAGCGAGCGAAGGGACATCGATTCTGGTGACCACAGCTTCTTACGGGCAACTCTCCAACCAAAAATAGCACCGACAAGGGTTTTCTATAAAAACCTCAGTATCGATCCCACAGGGAAGTGATAATTCTTTGTATAGACTTTTAGTGAAATTCTTACTTAAAACTGTAGAAATTAATATAGAAAATATAATAGCAAATTTAGGTGTAAAGTAAAGCTACAAAATTCCTTCAAGTTTTGTTTAAAACTAAATGTAAATGCTGAAATTCTAAATTATGCTAAATGTAAAAGAGAGTTATAATTTTAAAAGAATCTTTCCCCTTATAATGAGTTCATAATCTGTGTAGGAATCAAACGGGTTAAAGGTTTAAAGGATGTATTGTGACAAATAAGAGCATACCTATTATTTACCCTCTCTCAAGTGCATAAAGAACATCAACTAATCTAAAGTAAATTCTTGATTGCATGGTAGTGTTGAGTAAATTCTAGCCTTTTACTTCTAGATTACCCATTGTGCCCTCTTTATAAGGCCTATCGGGGACTCAGGTTCAAACTTTTGACCAAATTGGTGAAGGATCACATGTCTCCTTATAAACACCAATTCTTCGCTCATCAAAACTTATCTCCCAATCTATTTGCACACTCCTTGGATTTTGGTCACCCTCCTCATGAGGTTAGTGATGTACTCACTAGTTGGGTGAAATCATAGTCCTCTTGGGTAATTATGTTTCACAATAAATTTGAACATTACAAGTGGCCAGCTTGTAAAGTAAATGAAGAAATGGTAAAAATACCATCTTAATTACGGGAATAAAAGAAGTTTTAAACAAATCAAATCTTCCACATAATTACTTATTATTGTAAGCACAAAGAATAAGAAAACTACTTAGAATTCCTGAGGATAATAAAACAAAATATGATTTATATTAAAACTCAAGTTCACAAAATAAAACTTAAACAAAAGTACAAATACTTATCTCAAACTCTTACCCAAGCAATCCTCTAAAGTTCCCTAACTTCCTTAACTCTAATAGACTCTTACAAGACTCACAAAACTTCAGCAATCACAAATACTCACTACTTTCTCACTATGGTGGTTACCCACTCAAATGGGGGTCTAACCTACTATAAAAGGACTCCACACACACTATTTTTGTTTGGAATTCATCCATATATATAAAACTCTGAAAATCACAAAGGGTTGCTTCAAACACCTTTTCAAAATTCATTCAAATTCAATGAATAAAAGTGGTAACTGTTTCTGGCGCCTGGGCCTCAAACTGTGGCACCTAGGCACCAATCTTAGCTGCACTCTAGCGCTTAGGCGCTAAAAGTAGCGTTTATGCGATACTGCTTCATGACTTCATTTTTCATCTATTTTCAAACATTTTCCTATAAACTCTATTTCATGTACCTGAAACCAAAAACATGCAAAATACATTTCATTAAAGCGCAATATCATAAAAAATAAGCATGAAATGTACATATAAAATCGATAATTTTAAGATGTGCAATATGATTTATACAACATGACAAAGTAAATATGCTAAAAGCATATAAGGAAGACTAGAGCACTAATCGACATCAGTGTTCTCCTTCGTCCCCTTGTCATCATTGGAGAAAACCTTCTTCAATTCACTTTCGATGTCATCACCATAAGAATCTAAGGGAGGATCCTTTGAAGATTGGTTGGTAGTGAGCCCCTCCATGACAATCCCGGTTCGACGTTGCACTGCTCGACTCCTCTTCAGAAAACCCCAACTGAATCCTTCCTCGGTGAACCACTTTTACTACTTCTTTGCCTAAACGTTAAGTACTCGATCACGAGCCCCCTAAACATAGTCTCAAATGATAGCCTTGAACTCAAGCGAGTTCTTGAAGTCCTCAACCACTTTTTACTTAACCTCTGCAACATCAGCATCCTTCACAGACCTAAAAATCAGATTTCTTCCTCCTGGGCTAACACTATCGAATTAAGGGCGTGAAACACACTCCTATTACTTTATTAAGATCAGCTCGTGCCTCCACCAACGCCTCTAGATTTCTCTCCATATGCTAAAGTTGCAACAAGAAGAAAGTCATTATTATTGAGAATTGTATCCTGCACTTCGTCAACTATGATTCCAGAGTTGTGACTCCTTCAACCTCATATTCATATCTATGCTTGTACTCTCCTTGGAGGTATTTGATCTTAACAAATTCAGAGTTTCAATTTCTCAAAGCCAGCGCTAGCCCCATATAAATTTTCACCATTTTATTTATCTGAAAGAAGAGAAGTTTGGGTCAAATAAATAATAGGATTATATAATAGCAAACAATAAAAGAAACTTATAAAGCCCTCAACCTCCAAGAGTCCAGTACATTCATGAGATAACACATTCTCGGGAGTATGAATAGTAGAAGGACTAGATAAGGACTTCCATGATTCTTTAACCCCCTTATGTTGTTTCTGAGGGAGTAATTCACAGTCACTATTCGTTGGGGGCCGCTTTTAGGATACCATGGGAATTGATTCAGAAGGTCTCTTCTTAGATTTCTTCAATGTTACAACCGTTGATCACTCGAAGTGAAATAAAGGTTGGCCTTGAACAATGTTTCCTCACCCATAAATTCATGAATATATTATGTCTCGAATAACATCTCCTTAAAGTCATGAAATCCTAATATCTGCAGTATTTCTTCCTCAATTATCTTAAGAGAAACAAACAACCGTCAGAACCTTTCTCGTTTCTCATGGAGCCCCCAACCATTCTTCTCAAAGAAGAATCTCATGAACCATTCTTATCCATTCCTTTAAGAAAAAATCTAACGCATTGTGCTTAAACATCACACAAACATGCGTGTCAGTAAAGAACCTGCACAACCATGCTAAAATTGCCGGTTTTAACATCAACTCGTAGAAAACAGTCAACCCGATAATGGCTGTCACCACGTGGCAAGACAGCTGAGCAACACAAACTCTGAATGCCTTCATGATTTTGATAAAGTTTGGTGTGGAATGAAATTGTAAATTAGATCTCAAGGGCTGTCTCATTAACAACAATATACCCAGAAGGAGGAGTATGCTCGGTCGGCTGAAGTCGATAATTTCACTACCATGTCTTTCGGGAAGTAGTACTTCTCTTAAAACAAAATCAAGTCACTCTCCGTCAGAATTCATGCTGCATCTTCTGACTTCTGACCTTTCTCTAGTTCTCAGTGGGACAAGGTTTTCCAGTTGTCGCCATTTCTACAAAGTGAAAGAATATCTCGTTGCTCGCTTGCTACGCAGAACGGGGACAACTTTCCTCTTGCTCGTAGTACGAAAGAAGATCTCATTGTTGTCCTGCTACGTAGGACATTGACAACATTTTTTTTTGTTGCAACATAAAAGAAGATCTTGTTGTTCGTCTGCTACGCAAGATAGTGACAACTTTCCTCTTCGCTGAAACACGAAAGAAAATCTCATTGCTTGCCTACTACATAGGATGGGGATAACATTTTTCTTCATCACAACATGAAAGAATATCTCGTTACTTGCCTGCTATGTAAGACGAGGATGACTTTCTTCTTAGTAGCAACATGAAGAAGATCCTATTGCTCCCTTGCTATGCATGACAAGGACGATTTTCTTCTTCTGGAAAATCTCTCTAGCAAAAGAATACACTCTTCTACCTTTTTCTCCTTCTCATTCTTCTCACTTATGATTCATGCCCTCATCCACGGTTTCTATTATTGGCTTAAAAGGAGACCAAACATTGAAATAATAGTTAAAAATAACAATAAAAAAAACTAAAATTTGCATTAATTCTCGTAATTTCATCTTCCAACTTTTGACCTTCCATATTTCTCATTCCAAACTTATATAAAAAAAAAAAATTGTTTCAGGTATTACAGTAAAAAACTTTTTATATTCACTTCCTTAACTATTTTAAGTTAAATATGTTTATCCTATTTTGAATATACTTAAAGTACTTTTCGAACCAACTTTTGATATATATATGAAAAAATAACTTGAAATTTGCTTTGCGTTCGGAATTTGCGCCGATCCGCATTCCACCATTCAACCTTCCCTAAAATTAAGTGGTATGAATGTAAATTTCATTATTCAATAAATAAATAAATATTATTTAAACAACAATTTAAAAATTATTTATTTCTAAGGAGCAAGAGAGGAGATTGAACAAGAGTCTATCAAGCAAAAGGCATAATGTTACTATTCCAATTCAACCTCAATAATATATAAACCCCACCCCCCACCACATATGTATATTAAAAAAGATCGGCTCCCTTCTCATATATATATCAATATTTAATAATAAAAAATGTTTGAGATCTTAATATTTTCGGACGACAATATTAATCTTGCCCGAAAATATGAGGACAACTAATACACCATCAACAAAATTCAAACATCCAATACAAATCTCAAGGCATGACACAATTCTCAAGACAATATTTTAAACAATAAATATTTAAACTTCGATAAAAAATCATCAAGAGCATCGATTTTAACAAACTTATAATCAAACTGATTGACTCGAGGAGACGAACTCAATAGTACCAAAATCGATCAAATCTGAGTCAAATCAAGCTCAGTTCAATCAATTAAACTATAATTATATTTTCTTATAGTGGAACTCTTCAGTTGAGTCAGACCCCATGATTTTTCTTCTTCCGAGTATTCCACACAACAAAATATGGTGTCATTATTATTATTATTTTTTTTTTTGAGTGCGTGTTGAATCTTTGTACCACATTAAAACGATAATCCGCTACTTTACTGTCGTGAATTTTCTAGCATGCATGAACCATTAGGTCATAAATAAATGAACAATTTTAAATAATATATAATCTAACTATTATATCAATTTTTTTTTATTTTTGGGGGCAGCTAATGCAGCTTTTGCTCGTTCCCAGTTGGGAACCGAGCAACAGCATCACCGTCATCCGCAGCATTTGCGCTTGAACACCTAATTAGGGTTGGGGCCCGGTGCTTCCATTTCCACCCCGTCCCCTCCGCTTCTGGCTAGTCCTCCTCGACCAACTTCCTTGCCCGGATCAATTTCAGTCTAACCCCGCCAAATCGGCGAAGAAAAACGTGCCACCAAATCGAACGCGGCGCTGGCTGGAGAAGAGAGCGTGGGAGAGACAGAGGAGATAGAGTGAGATCCTGAGTTGGAACTAAGTCCGCTGGAGAAGGAGAAGCTCGTCTGCCGAGCTATCGATGGCAAAGACGAAACCTGGGAAGAAGGACGTGGACTCCTACACCATCAAGGGCACCAACAAGGTCGTGCGCTGTACGTATCTACTGTTCTTCCCCTTTCACCCATTCTTCATTACATTTTTTGTCGCTCATTAGTTTGTGGATTACTTTTTTTCTTGATGGGGTGACGATATTTGTGCAGCTGGGGACTGCGTGCTGATGCGACCGTCGGACACCGACAAGCCTTCGTATGTTGCGCGCGTGGAGAAGATCGAGGCGGACCATCGTAACAACGTGAAGGTTAGGGTTCGGTGGTACTACCGGCCGGAGGAATCCATAGGCGGTAGGCGGCAGTTCCATGGGGCAAAGGAGCTCTTTCTTTCCGACCACTACGACGTGCAGAGCGCACACACCATTGAGGGAAAGTGCGTCGTCCACTCCTTCAAGAACTACACCAAGCTCGAGAATGTAGGGGCCGATGACTATTTCTGCCGTTTTGAATACAAGGCTGCCACCGGTGGATTCACTCCGGATCGTGTCGCTGTGTACTCTCTCGTCCGATAGTTTTCTATTTTTTCGGGCGTCCGTCTGCTCTTTGTGGGGTGCTAAAATGTTGGGGGCTGGCTCTAATTTTCTCTCTTTTTTTTAAATTTTTTTATTAAGGTATTGCAAGTGCGAGATGCCCTACAATCCAGATAACCTTATGGTGCAGTGCGAGGCATGCAAGGACTGGTGACTGATCTTAGATTGCATTATCTAGCTTTTTTTATTATTTGACCTCTTTCAGTGAATACATGGGTATATGCTAGTTCTATTATAGTATATGCATTAAAGCCATGTAGTAACGGTAGTTTCCTCAATGGTTGTGGAATGTTTGTTTGGAAAAAGTTTTCTTTCCTATTTTATTACTGTATACTGTATTTAGGAAATCATCTTTTTAGATTCTAGATATATTATAGCATGTTTTCAGACCCTTTCATATAAAAACCAGCTGTTTCTATGTTTGGCATAATCTTTTGTTATCTCATGTTTCATTTGGATATGCTGTGATTGTATTTTGTTATATCTTTTTGGTTGTAAAGTCATTGTAGCTCTCATATAGAATTACAAGCATCTCTAGAAGTGCATTTCCTTTGTCATGAAGCTGTGCGGTGCATGATCATTGCAATCCTATCTTGTTTAAAGGTAATATAATTCATGTCTACTTTATGTTTTAGTTAATTTTTATGTTTTATTGGTGTCTTTAGCCATTGCTGTCATCAATATGATTTATCAATGTTTGACTTATGTTATGTTCTCTCTTTTACATTCTGAGATTAATATTTTTATCATGTCATATTGCACCTAATGAAATAATTATTATGGTTGCCCACTGCTCACTTCCCTCATCCCATCATCTTGGTCACCTACCCTCTTCCATGCCCTTCTCTCATACCCGTTCTCCTCTTTCACCTTCTTGTCTCTCCCTTCTCTTAAGCTTTCTCTACCACTCCAAGTTAAGATTAAGAAAGACACAATAAAAACCTATTGTTAATATCCATTATTTGGTGTTAGAGCAAATAACAATCCTTAGAAATCAGTATTGAATTTCCTAAGAGAGTTCCAAAGAAGATTCAAGTTCTCCATGATCTGTTTCATGAAAAGAAGAAAGTTTTAATGGTACATATTTTTATCCCTATTATTCATAATATTATTTCTCTTCATCATTGCACCATTTTATTATCTGTTCATCAATTGGATAAAGGTTATATATTCTACATCTTCTCATGCTTTCACATATTTTTACCGCCAAAGAAGGCTACCTTCTAGTTACTCCAACGACCAAAGGTACCCTACTTCATTTGGTGCTTAAGCCCCAACTTCCTCAAGATTTACTATTTGAATATTTTGAAGGACGTGAATCTCTCTTTGATGAGGAAGATGTGAAGTTCGATGATTTCTTGGAGAAATTTTGCTCTTTATTTGATGTCTGAGTCTGATGAGCACAATCCTATACTATCTGATGTTGATTTCACTAATTTCATTTTGAGATCCCATCTAGTGATATTCCTTAGGCATAAATAGTGATTGTCTATCTTATTATTACTTTATTTTACTAAATCATGTTGGTTCCTTCATGCCACCACTGCCTTTGGTATGTGCTGATTGTTTTAATTTATCATCATTAAAATCATGTCTTCCAATCTTATCATGGTTTTTCAAATAGGATGGTTGTATGATAGGCAAATTCGCATGTCAAAGCATTTATATAAACTTCTATCCGCATAAACTGCTGTTTTTTAAAGTTTTTGGCAGATATTCATCTTCTAAACCTAACTGCTTAGTAGCACCTTTGATGTAGGAAAATTAAGGATCTAGTGTCACTAAGGAAACCTACGGAGAGGTGCATTGAAAACTCAAAACATCTTCTTTTTTACATTTTCAACGTTAAATGTTAGCAAAAATTAGGTGCTTTGATGTAATGACTTCATCTTTTTATACCAAAGATAATTTAGTAGTTTCNGTAATATCCATTATTTGGTGTTAGAGCAAATAACAATCCTTAGAGATCAGTATTGAATTTCCGAAGAGAGTTCCAAAGAAGATTCAAGTTCTCCATGATCTGTTTCATGAAAAGAAGAAAGTTTTAATGGTACATATTTTTATCCCTATTATTCATGATATTATTTCTCTTCATCATTGCACCATTTTATTATCTGTTCATCAATTGGATAAAGGTTATATACTCTACATCTTCTCATGCTTTCACATATTTTTACTGCCAAAGAATGCTACCTTCTAGTTACTCCAACGTCCAAAGGTACCCTACTTCATTTTGTGCTTAAGCCCCAAGTTCCTCAAGATTTACTATTTGAATATTTTGAAGGACGTGAATCTCTCATTGATGAGGAAGATGTGAAGTTCGATGATTTCTTGGAGAAATTTTGCTCTTTATTTGATGTCTGAGTCTGATGAGCACAATCCTATACTATCTGATGTTGATTTGACTAATTTCATTTTGAGATCCCATCTAGTGATATTCCTTAGGCATAAATACTGATTGTCTATCTTATTGTTACTTTATTTTACTAAATCATGTTGGTTCCTTCATGCCATCACTGCCTTTGGTATGTGCTGTTGTTTTAATTTATCATCATTAAAATCATGTCTTCCAATCTTATAATGATTTTTCAAATAGGATGGTTGTATGATAGGCAAATTTGCATGTCAAAACATTTATATAAACTTCTATCCGCATAAACTGCTGTTTTTTTAAAGTTTTTGGCAGATATTCAGCTTCCAAACCTAACTACTTCACCATCATGCACTCTATCTTTCAACTTCTGGAGTAGCATCTTTGATGTAGGAAAATTAAGGATCTAGTGACTAATGAAACCTACGGAGAGGTGCATTGAAAACTCAAAACATCTTTTTTACATTTTCAACGTTTAATGTTAGCAAAAATTAGGTGCTTTGATGTAATGACTTCATCTTTTTATACCAAAGATAATTTAGTAGTTTCCAAAATCTGAAACTTCATAAGTATTGAATGAAGATAAAATTTTAATATTATTAAGTTTATTTTTCCAAAATGAAGTCTGATGCGTGTCACACTTTAAAAAATTCTATGTTTAACACTTGAAAAATTCTATATGTATGTGCAAAATTCATAATTAAACAAATTAAGCGTTGATAACAATTACTCAAAGGAAGAATCAGGGTTTATGTCAGTACACGAGATTTTCCCTCGAAAGTAGTTGTTCACTTGTGAAGCATGCAAAGATGAATGACGTCATGAATTTCAAATTCGTTAGAGCCTATCTCATCTTCAGGTAATGAATGCCCAACCAAAATTCCTGTAGGTTCTTCGGAGACATTCAGTTCATCATTGTTAGTCATACTGAAGTCTGTATCTGATTGAGANTATGTATGTGCAAAATTCATAATTAAACAAATTAAACGTTGATAAAAATTACTCAAAGGAAGAATCAGGGTTTATGTCAGTACACAAGATTTTCCCTCGAAAGTAGTTGTTCACTTGTGAAGCATGCAAAGATGAGTGACGTCATGAATTTCAAATTCGTTAGAGTCTATCTCATCCTCAGGTAATGAATGTCCAACCACAATTCCTGTAGGTTCTTCGGAGACATTCAGTTCATCATTGTTAGCCATACTGAAGTCTGTATCTGATTGAGAGGGATGTCGCCAGATGAAGTTATGAAGTGTCATTGTGGCGACCACAATATGCACCTGCTTTTGAAATGGATATGACGACATATCACGTAAGATAACCCATTTCTTCTTCCAAATTCCAAATGTTCTTTCAATTACACCGCGTAAAGATGAGTGACGTTTATTAAATATTTCTTTTCTACCACGGATGATGCCACTTGCTCTCTTAAAATCAAGAATTTGGTATCTGGTGTTCGGACAGGGCTTCAGGTAGCCCCTCTACATAAGATATCTAGCATCAACTAAATAATATTTTGCTATTACGAAAGCCACTGTTAATGACAAATAATATATATAGCTAGTACGTTTACAAAACAAAACAAACCTAAAGGCGGGTGAAGGAAACACTGATATATTCCTAGTTACATATGAGAAAATAAAACTGTTATGTGCACTCCCTTCCCAGTTCGTTATCACAAAAGTGAAACACATGTTGAAGTCACATACGATCATGATATTTTGAGTTGTTGAACCACTCCGACCAATGTACGCCACTTTATTGTGGCTAGGTAGTCGTACATCAATGTGGGTACTGCCTATTGCACATATGCAGTTCTGTTTTACACCGTTATGAACTAATTGTATTATGAAAATAACGTGAACAAACCAATAGTTACCTTGAAATAAGGCATATAACGGGGATCGTTGATAATTTGTTCTGGAGTACTAACAAATGATGGATGCTCTGACTTAATGATTTGAGTTGCTAAGCTAACAAGTGCCTGTACGCCTTTGGAAAAGTAACGACTAATTATTTTCGATGAATGCTGAAATTTCTCAATAGCTCCTTTAATTGATTCGTTCTGTGACAGAATGTACAGTGTTATAGCCAACACCTCCTTATTCGACGTTCTAAAAGAACCTTAGAGGCCGTGTTTCAGAGATAACTCGTGAAGGAGATCCATAAAAATAGATACAGTCATTCTAAATATGTTGCTGAACATTATTGGATGTCCAGAAAACATATCACCTACCCATTTACCCCAACAAAATTGGACGTCATGCGGGGTATGCGAACACTGCTGGATCGGTAATACTCCAACAGCAGTATCGCTATAGCTGCAGCCCATGCCATTCTTTTAACATCATTTCTGTTGCGGATCCATCCTATAGGAAAAAAAATGTAAGTGTTAAAGAAATTATTAAGACATAGAAGGAGCAAAAAATAAGTAATGAAAACATCAAAACCTACAAATTACGCATCGAATAAAAATGTACAAAGATCAACTTATAAAAAAACTTGAATCATTTAGAAGTACTTTAAAAAAAAATATGAGTACAAAGATCAATATATTAAAATGACCCATTTAGAAGTACATAGCGCAACAAAAGCTACAAATAAAAACACATAAAAAATAAACTCATTCATCCACCAAAACACGCAAATATTCTATGCGTAATTCTGGTTGAAGCGCCATGAATATTTGCCTACGGGTAGGATCCTCAAGATTTTTCACACACTTTGTATGAAATTGCATGTCGGTAACTACTTCAGGAATATGGGCCAAAACTCCAGTACATTCTAAGATGGTGCTGTCAGAGAGTGGAGTAGGTGGTGGAGCTCCAAAAGCATCAATGAGTCGATCGAATGAGGTTTACACAAAATTGTCCTTTTCATTCTTTCTCCGACCAAGCCTGGGCCTCTTTGACAGTGAACTGGATTCCCCTATCTCCCTCTGGTTAATACCACAAATTTTCATCAGCTGTCAACCGCTCAAGTGGGAAGTCATCTGTTATGCCTGCAAACCCTATCTCACTAGGGTTGAATGCATCCTTCCCGTCGCGACAACCCCCTTAAACATTATGTGAAGTTTTTTTCAAAGTCCGGCTCAATTCCATGCTGCTTATATTTCTTTGCTAACGACAATGCCTGTAACATTGTATTTAGAGGGATTAGTTGTTAAACCAAAACATTATGAGAATTAAAAAATTGAATGTATAAAAGTTACCTCTAATTTCTCAACCCACCATTCATCTGGAGCAACGATTGTCCGCTTAATGGGATCCCAACCCAAACCGGTAGATCCACGTTTTAGCTCCTTCCAAAATTTTCATTCCTTCTTCAATTGATCCGATTTGTTTTTGAATTTTAGCTTGTCGTAATCTCTGCTAGTCTATTCTTTGAAGTTCTTCGCAATATTTTGCCAACCTTGTTAAAATATGTGGTTGACCTATTTTCTAATTCTATTTGTTTAATACAGAGATCGCAAAATTTTTTTGTAACTTCCTTATCCCACATAGCAGACATATCTCTTTCATTCGCCTTAGACATGTTGGAACTATGAATACACCAAAAAATTATAAACAAGATGTAATTATTTCACAACGAGCTCCTAAGAGTCATTTTTTTACGGCAGAGGATTTCAAGTAGGATTACTCCACATCCAAACACAATAACCTTCATAGTATATTATGCATTGAAATATTAGAGAAGCACTGCAATTATTTCAAGTTCTTCAAGCTGTATAAGTATAATGTCCAATTCATGTGTATTGAATATTAGAGGATATGTAATGACTTTGGGGTAAAGATTGACTTGTCGAAATTTGAAAGACAAATAGAGCCAAACAAATTCATTAACTCCAGAACCCACACTACCAATATTCTTTTGTAAAAGAATACATAACCAAATTTGATCAATATTTATTGAAATGTATCGGAACAATCAAAACTAACCCAATATTGTAACCCATTTCAACTCACCTTTATCTACTTCAGGTATTCTATATGTCTCAAGGCCTATTAATTATCAAGATGAGTTAGAATAAAGGTAAGATTTTGAGCTCCCCTCATGCCTATTCATTCACCAGCATACTACAGAACCTCTTCAATATAAGTGACATGAACTCATAAGTTTCATACAATGAATTAGAAATTCATAAACACTGACGCATTTTTTGGTGCAATGGTATGAGTTTCATCATGAACACCAAAGCTACAAGCCCACATGTTGGAAATTCATAAAATTTACCATTTATTATGCAAAACAATTCTCAGTTATAAGGATAATTTTTCCTCTTAAATCCTATCAAATGCTTCCTCGTCTACTTCAAAATGGCCCAAGCAGCAGCTGAAAGTATAGACTTCCAGTTCATATACCAACATTCCCGAGGGTCTAACAGATTATTTCCCTGTTAATGTTCGAAGAATGATAAAGCAAATCCCAATGGAGAAAAAGGATTTATGTAGCCAAGCCCACTTAGCTAGATAAAGGCTTGTTGTTGGTCTAGTGATAACAATTTCTAATCTTATTCACAACAAATTTAGGTGGAGTTTTGAGAGAGCTTAATGATGAATGGATATGTGAGATGCTTTCTGGACATCCTATTTTCATTTATTTACATGGGAACGTTTTCATTATGGAGGTCAAAGCAACATATTTGTTGGTATATGAAAACAAGACACTCTATAGGACACAATGGAGAAAAAGGATTTATGTAGCTAATCCCACTTAGCTAGATAAAGGCTTGTTGTCGGTCTAGTGATAACAATTTATAATCTTATTCACAACAAATTTAAGTAGAGTTGTGAGAGAGCTTAATGATGAATGAATAATGATCAGAGGATAGCCCGTTAGATGTCTTTTAAAAATGCAAGGGAGGCTCAGTGGAGTGTTTTTATTAATATTGAAATTTTTTTCTAATAAAAATCTTACTTTACTTAATATTGCAATCTCTCTATCTTATGTCAACATGATTCATTCTGTAGGCTTTTATGGTTGAGGCCTAAAACCACCATCTATTAAGTGTTGAGAACTTGTATACTGAAAGAGTGCCTGAATAGCATTGAAAAGTCCTTGGAGGGATTAGAACTTGGAAACCAATTGGAGTGACTATCATGTGGTTTGTTTGATATTAAGAACGTTAGCTTAGTTAAATTGTGATTAAAAATCCACACCACTCTATTTTTTTAAAGTCTATTGAAGCATCAAATCTGTTAAAGGATTCAAATTTTTTTTTTTCTGAACTTTTTGATGGACTCATAGAGGAGATTGGAGAGCCCCTAGTACAAATTGTTTTTGGTAATTCTACTTCTTATAAGATGGATAGAAATAAATTGATGGAGCATAAAAGTAGATGCATTGGACATCAGAATATTGCATTGATTTGATTCGTGAAACACTTAAGAGTTATCTTTAGCATAGAAATGCTTAAGCAAAGCAATGAAGAGTCATAATTATTTAAGAATTTTGGCTTTGATGAGATTTTTTTTCTCAAGCAAAAAGCTCCTATGATATGCTACAACTAGATTTATTACCACATGCTTTCTCTGCAAATTACCGTGAAAGTAAAACAATCTTTGGACGCTATGATCATTTTCACACAAGGTTAAATTGTACGTGGTGAAAAATCTGTGATTTTTGGGTGGGAAAAAATAATGATTGATATTCAATTTTATAGAAGACTATTACAAGATAAATAGTTGGGGATGACTTTCACATTAAGAAAACAATAAAATCTTTTATAATTTTCTATAATAAAGAAGAAACTGGAATTATGACATACCATTAATTCTGAATCCTAAAAAAAAAATAATTATAATTTAAGATTTAAAATAAAATCTTCCTAAAAAATCCAACACCGCCTCTCAAGTTGGAGCATAAATGTTTGTCATGCCCATGCCCAACTTGCTTTTGAGGGACTCAAAACTATGCTTGAAAAGTTCTTTAGTGAAGATATCTGCTATTTGTTACACAGTCAGAGTGAAAGACATGCAAATAGCTCCATAATCAATCTTCACTTTTATAGTGTCTATCAATCTCTGCATGTTTTGTGCGATCATGTTGTCACTGGATTTTCTGCAATGCTTATGACATCTTTATGATCACAGCACAACTTCATTGGCATGTTCATCGGGAGTCGTAGCTCTTAAAAAATTCTCCTCAACAATAACATCTCTCATGCTNATTTTTGAAATGGATATGACGACATATCACTTAGGATGACCCATTTCTTCTTCCAAATCTTAAATGTTCTTTCAATTACATCGCGTAAAGATGAGTGACGTTTATTAAATATTTCTTTTCTACCACGGATGGTGCCACTTGCTCTCTCAAAATCAGGAATTTGGTATCTGGTGTCCGGACAGGGTTTCAGGTAGCTCCTCTACATATGATATCTAGCATCAACTAAATAATATTTTCCTATTACGAAAGTCACTGTTAATGACAAATAATATATATAGCTAGTATGTTTACAAAACAAAATAAACCTAAAGGCGGGTGAAGGAAACACTGTGATATATTCTTAGTTACATATGAGAAAATAAAACTGTCATGTGCACTCTCTTCCCAGTTCGCTATCACAAGAATGAAACACATGTTGAAGTCACATACGACTATAATATTTTGAGTTGTTGAACCACTCCAACCAATGTACGCCACTTTGTTGTGGCTAGGTAGTCGTACCTCAACGTGGGTACTGTCTATTGCACCTATGCTGTTCTTTTTTACACTGTTAGGAACTAATTATATTCTGAAAATAACGTGAACAAACCAATAGTTACCTTGAAATAAGGCATATAACGAGGATCGTTTACAATTTTTTTCTGGAGTACTAACAAATGATGGATGCTCTGACTTAATGATTTGAGTTGCTAAGCGAACAAGTGTCTGTACGCCTTTGGAAAAGTAACGGCTAATTGTTTTCGATGAATGCTGAAATTTCTCAATAGCTCCTTTAATTGATTCGTTCTGTGACAGAATGTACAGTGTTGTAGCCAACACTTCCTATATTCATCGTTGTAAAAGAACCTTGGAGGCCGTGTTTCAGAGATAACTCGTGAAGGAGATTCATAAAAATAAATGCAGTCATTCTAAATATGTTGCTGAACATTATTGGATGTCCAGAAAACATCTCACCTATCCATTTACCCCAACAAAGTTGGATGTCATGTGGGGTATGCGAACACTGCTGGATCGGCAATACTCCAACAACAGTATCGCTATAGCTGCAGCCCATGTCATTCTTTTACAGCATTTCTGCTGCAGATCCATCCTATAGGAAAAAAAAATGTAAGTGTTAAAGAAATTATTAAGACATAGAAGGAGCACAAAATAAGCAATGAAAACGTTAAGGCCTACAAATTACACATCGAATAAAAATGTACAATGATCAACTTATAAATAAACATGAATCATTTAGAAGTACTTGACAACACATAAAAAATATAACTCATTCATCCACCAAAACACGCAAATATTCTATGCGCAATTCTGGCTGCAGCGTCATGAATATTTGCCTACGGGTAGGATCCTTAAGTTTTTTCACACACTTTGCATGAAATCGCATGTCGACAACTACTTCAGGAATATGGGACAAAACTCCAGTACATTCTAAGATGATGCTGTTAGGGAGTGGAGTAGGTTGTGGAGCTTCAAAAGCATCAATGAGTCGATCGAATGAGGTTTACACAAAATTGTCCTTTTCATTCTTTCTCCTACCAAGCCTGGGCCTCTTTGACAGTGAGGATTTCCCTATCTCTCTCTGGTTAATACCACAGATTTTCATCAGCTGTCAACCGCTCAAGGGGGAAGTCACCGGTATGCCTGCAAACCCTATCTCACTAGGGTTGAATGCATCTTTCCCGTCACGACAACCCCCTTAAACATTATGTCAAGTTTTTCTTCAAAGTCTAGCTCAATTCCATGCTGCTTATATTTCTTTGCTGACGACAATGCCTATAACATTGTATTTAGAGGGATTAGTTGTTAAACCAAAACATTATGAGAAATAAAAAATTGAATGTGTAAAAGTTAGCTCTAATTTCTCAACCCACCATTCATCTGGAGCATCGATTGTCCGCTTAATGGGATCCCGACCCAAACCGGTAGATCCATGTTTTAGCTCCTTCCAAAATTTTCATTCCTTTTTTAATTGTTCAGATTTATTTTTGAATTTTAGCTTGTCGTAATCCCTGCCTGTCAATTCTTTGAAGTTCTTCGCAATATTTTGCCAACCTTCCTTGTTAAAATATGTGGTTGACCTATTTTCTAATTCTATTTGTTTAATACAGAGATCACAAAAATTCTTTGTAACTTTCTTATCCTACATAGCAGACATGCCCTTTTCATTCGCCTTAACATGTTGGAACTATGAATACACCAAAAATTTATAAACAAGATGCAATTATTTCACAAAGAGCTCCTAAGAGTCATTTTTTCATGGCAGAGGATTTCAAGTAGGATTATTCCACATCCAAACACAATAACCTTCATAGTATATTAGGCATTGAAATATTAGGGAAGCACTGCAATTATTTCAAGTTCTTCAAGCCGTGTAAGTATAATGTCCAATCTATTGTGTATTGAATATTAGAGGATATGTGATGACTTTGGGGTAAATATTGACTTGCCGAAATTTGAAAGACAAATAGAGCCAAACAAATTCATTAACTCCANATTTTTTTAGTTCTTTGATATTAAGGGGATTTAATAAAAATAAAAATACATTTAAAATAAAAATTCAATTTTTAATTATTNTATGGAGGGGTGTGGTAAAAAATTTTCACTAAGGCCTTTCAAACTCCTTTGAGAGCTTCCTTG
>JXCR01147289.1:136379-190076 GCA_002079205.1 Phalaenopsis hybrid cultivar
CATTTAAACTATGAAAATTATGGGGTCACTTTGACTTCATCTTTTTCAAAACTAATTTTTTTTTAAAAAAAAAAACGTCCTTCCGAAGTGGGCAACGGGATTTCAATTCCGATGACCGACAGCTTCTTACGGGCAAACTCCACACCAAAAAATTGCAAGCAAAAGGAATAAGAAAACTACTTAGAATTCCTGAGGATAATTAAACAAAACATGATTTAAATTAAAACTCAAGCTCACAAAAAAAAAACTTAAACAAAAGTACAAATACTTATCTCAAACTCTTACCCAAGCAATCCTCTAAAGTTCTTTAACTTCCTTAACTCCAATAGACTCTTACAAGACTCACAAAACTTCAGCAATCACAAAGACTCACTACTTTCTCACTATGGTGGTCACCCACTCAAATGGGGGTCTAACCTGCTATAAAATGACTCCACACACACTATTTTTGTTTGGAATTCATCCCCATATATAAAGCTATGAAAATCACCAAGGGTTGTTTCAAACACCTCTTCAAAATTCATTCAAATTCAATGAATAAAAGTGGTAACCATTTCTGGTGCTTATCAAACTGTGGCACCTAGGCGCCAATCTTGTTTGTACTCTAGCGCTTAGGAGCCAAAAGTGGAGTTTATGCGACACTGCTTCATGACTTCATTTTGCATCATTTTCACACATTTTCTTATAAACTCCATTTCATGTACCTGAAACCAAAAACATGCAAAATACATTTCATTAAAGTGCAATATCATAAAAAAATAAGCATGAAATGTGTATATAAAATCAGTAATTTTAAGATGTGTAATATGATTTATACAACATGGCAAAGTAAATATGCTAAAAGCATATAAGGAAGGCTAGAGCACTAATCGATGTTAGTGTTCTCCTCCGTCCCCTTATTATCATTAGAGAAAACCTTCTTCAATTCACTTTCGATGTCATCACCATAAGAATCTAAGGGAGGATCCTTTGAAGATTGGTTGGTAGTGAGCCCCTCCATGACAATCCTAGTTTGACGTTGCACTGCTCGACTCCTCTTCAGAAAACCCCAAATGAATCCTTCCTCGGTGAACCACTTTTACTACTTCTTTGCCTAAACGTCAAGTACTCGATCACGAGCCTCCTAAACATGGTATCAAATGATAGCCTTGAACTCAAGAAAGTTCTTGAAGACCTTAACCACTTTTTACTTAACCTCTGCAACATCAACATCCTTCACAGACCTAAAAAATCAGATTTCTTCCTCCTGGGCTAACATTATCGAATTAAGGGCGTGAAACACACTCCTATTACTTCATTGAGATTGATCGTGCCTCCACCAATGCCTCTAGAGTTCTCTCCAGATCCTAAAGTTGCAATAAGAAGAAAGTCATTATTGTTGAGAGTTGTATTCTACACTTTGTCAACTATGATTCCAGATTTGTGACTCCTTCAACCTCATATTCATATCTACGCTTGTACTCTCCTTGGAGGTATTTGATTTTAACAAATTAAGAGTTTCAATTTCTCAAAGCCAGCTCTAACCCCATATAAATTTTCACCATTTTATTTATCTGAAAGAAGAGAAGTTTGGGTCAAATAAATAATATTATTATATAATAGCAAATAATAAAAGAAACTTACAAAGCCCTCAACCTCCAAGAGTCTAGTACATTCATGAGACAACACATTCTCGGGAGTATGAATATTAGAAGGATTAAATATGGACTTCCATGATTCTTTAACCCCCTTATGTTGTTTCTGAGGAAGTAATTCACAGTCACTATTCGTTGGGGGCCGCTTTGAGGATACCATGGGAATTGATTCATAAGGTCTTTTCTAAGATTTCTTCAATGTTACAACCATTGATAACTCGAAGTGAAATAAAGGTTGGCCTTGAACAACGTTTCCTCACCCATAAATTCATGAATATATTATGTCTCTAATAACATTCCCTTAAAGTCATGAAATCCTAATATCTGCATTATTTCTTCCTCAATTATCTTAAGAGAAACAAACAACTGTCAGAACCTTTCTCGCTTCTCATGGAGCCCCGAACCATTCTTCTCAAAGAAGAATCTCACGAACCATTCTTATCCATTCATTTAAGAAAAAAATCCAACGCATTGTGCTTAAACATCACACGAACATGCGTGTCACTAAAAAACCTACACAACTATGCTAAAATTGTCGGTTTTAACATCAACTCGTAGAAAACAGTCAACCCGATAATGACTGTCACCACGTGGCAATATAGTTAAACAACACAAACTCTGAATGCCTTCATGATTTTAATAAAGTTTGGTGTGGAATGAAATTGTAAACTAGATCTCAAGGCTGCCTCATTAACAACAATATACCCAGAAGGAGGAGTATGCTCGGTTGGTCGAAGTCAGTAATTTCACCACCATGTCTTTCGGGAAGTAGTACTTCTTTTAAAACAAAATCAAGTCACACTCCGTAAGAATTCAAGCCGCATCTTTCGACTTCTGACCTTTCTCTAGTTCTCAGTAGGACGAGGTTTTCCAATTGTAGTCGTTTCTACAAAGTGAAAGAATATTCTGTTGCTCGCCTGCTACGCAAAATGAGGACAACTTTCCTCTTGGTCGTAATATGAAAGAAGAAATTGTTGTTGTCCTGCTATGTAGGACGTTGACAACATGTTTCTTTGTTGCAACATAAAAGAAGATCTTGTTGCTCGTATGCTACGCAAGACAATGACAACTTTCTTCTTTGCTGAAACACGAAAGAAAATCTCATTGCTCGCCTACTACATTTGATGAGGATAACTTTTCTCTTTGCCACAATATGAAAGAAGATCTCGTTACTTGCCTGCTATGCAAGACGAGGACGACTTTGTTCTTAGTCGCAACATGAAAGAAGATCCCATTACTCTCTTGCTATGCATGATAAGGACAATTTTCTTCTTCTGGAAAATCTCTCTATCAAAAGAATACACTCTTCCACCTTTTTCTCCTTCTCATTCTTCTCACTTATGATTCTTGCCCTCATCCACGGTTTCTATTATAGGCTTAAAAGGAGACCAAACATTAAAATAATAATTAAAAATAACAATAAAAAACTGAAATTTGCATTAATGCTCGTAATTTCATCTTCCAACTTTTAACCTTCCATATTTCTCATTCCAAACTTAAAAATTAAAAATAAAAATTGTTTCAGTTATTACACTAAAGAATTCTTTATATTCTCTTCTTTGACTATTTTAAGTTAAATATATTTAACCTATTTTAAATATACTTAAATTACTTTTCGATCCAACTTTTAATATATATATATATAAATATGAAAAAAAAACTTGAAATTTGCTTCGCGTTCGGAATTTGCGCAGATCCGCATTCCACCATTCTGCCTTCCCTAAAATTAAGTGGTATCAATGTAAATGTTACTATTCAATAAATAAAAAAAAATTGTTTAAACAACAATTTAAAATTTATTTATTTCTAAGGAGCAAGGGAGGGAATTGAACAAGAGTCTGATTCATATGCTCGGTCGCCATATATATATATATATATAAAGATTGACCGTCCTTCTCATATATAAATCAATATTTAATAATAAAAAATGTTTCAGATCTTAATATTTTTGGACGACAATGTTAATTTTGCCCGAAAATATGAGGACAACTAATACACCATCAACAAAGTTCAAACATCCAATACAAATCTCAAGACATGACACAATTCTCAACACAATATTCTAAGTAAGAAATGTTTAAACTTCGATAAAAAATCATCCAGAACATCGATTTTAGCAAACTTATAATCAAACTAATTGACTCGAGGAGACGAACTCAATGGTACCAAAGTTAATCAAATCAGAGTCAAATCAAGTTCAGATCAATCAATTAAACTATAATTTTTTTTTTATAATGAAACTTTTCAGCTGAGTCACATCCCATGATTTTTATTCTTCCGAGTATTCCACGCAACAAAATCTGGTGTCATTATTGTTTGCTTTCTTTTTTTTTAGTGCATGCTGAATCTTTGTACCACATTAAGACAATATTCTGCTACTTTACTGTCGTGAATTTTCTAGCATGCATCAACCATGAGGTCATAGATAAATGAACAATTTTAAATATATCTAATATTATATAATCTAACTATTATATAAATTTTTATTTTTTATTTTTGGGGGCAGCTAATGCAGCTTTTGCTCGTTCCCTGTTGGAACCGAGCAACAGCATCACCGTCATCCGCAGCATTTGCGCTTGAACACCTAATTAGGGCTGGGGCCCGGTGCTTCCATTTCCACCCCGTCCACTCCGCTTCTGGCTAGTCCTCCTCGACCAACTTCCTCGCCCGGATCAATTTCAGTCAAACCCCGCCAAATCGGCGAAGAAAAACGTGCCATCAAATCGAACGCGGCGCTGGCTGGCGAAGGTGGGAGAGACAGAGGAGATAGAGTGAGATCCTGAGTTGGAACTAAGTCCGCTGGAGAAGGAGAAGCTCGTCTGCCGAGCTATCGATGGCAAAGACGAAACCTGGGAAGAAGGACGTGGACTCCTACACCATCAAGGGCACCAACAAGGTCGTGCGCTGTACGTATCTACTGTTCTTCCCCTTTCACCCATTCTTCATTACATTTTTTGTCGCTCATTAGTTTGTGGATTACTTTTTTTCTTGATGGGGTGACGATATTTGTGCAGCTGGGGACTGCGTGCTGATGCGACCGTCGGACACCGACAAGCCTTCGTATGTTGCGCGCGTGGAGAAGATCGAGGCGGACCATCGTAACAACGTGAAGGTTAGGGTTCGGTGGTACTACCGGCCGGAGGAATCCATAGGCGGTAGGCGGCAGTTCCATGGGGCAAAGGAGCTCTTTCTTTCCGACCACTACGACGTGCAGAGCGCACACACCATTGAGGGAAAGTGCGTCGTCCACTCCTTCAAGAACTACACCAAGCTCGAGAATGTAGGGGCCGATGACTATTTCTGCCGTTTTGAATACAAGGCTGCCACCGGTGGATTCACTCCGGATCGTGTCGCTGTGTACTCTCTCGTTCGATAGTTTTCTATTTTTTCGGGCGTCCGTCTGTTCTTTGTGGGGTGCGAAAATGTTGGGGGCTGGCTCTAATTTTCTCTCTCTTTTTTTTTTCTTAAATTTTTTTATTAAGGTATTGCAAGTGCGAGATGCCGTACAATCCAGATAACCTTATGGTGCAGTGCGAGGCATGCAAGGACTGNTTCTGTTCTTTGTGGGGTGCGAAAATGTTGGGGGCTGGCTCTAATTTTCTCTCTTTTTTTTTTAAATTTTTTTATCAAGGTATTGCAAGTGCGAGATGCCGTACAATCCAGATAACCTTATGGTGCAGTGCGAGGCATGCAAGGACTGGTGACTGATCTTAGATTGCATTATCTAGCTTTTTTTTTATTATTTGACCTCTTTCAGTGAATACATGGGTATATGCTAGTTCTATTATAGTATATGCATTAAAGCCATGTAGTAACTTTAGTTTCCTCAATGGTTGTGGAATGTTTGTTTGGAAAAAGTTTTCTTTCCTATTTTATTACTATATACTGTATTTAGGAAATCATCTTTTTAGATTCTAGCTATATTATAGCATGTTTTCAGATCCTTTCATATAAACCCAACTGTTTCTATGTTTGGCATAATCTTTTGTTATCTCATGTTTCATTTGGATATGCTGTGATTGTATTTTGTTANTTTTTTTAGATTCTAGCTGTATTATAGCATGTTTTCAGATCCTTTCATATAAAAACCAACTGTTTCTATGTTTGGCATAATCTTTTGTTGTCTCATGTTTCATTTGGATATGCTGTGATTGTATTTTGTTATATTTTTTTTGGCTGTAAAGTCATTGTAGCTCTCATATAGAATTACAAGCATCTCTAGAAGTGCATTTCCTTTGTCATGAAGCTGTGCGATGCATGATCATTGCAATCCTTTCTTGTTTAAAGTCATTGGAGGGCAACATAATTCATGTCTACTTTATGTTTTAGTTAATTTTTATGTTTTATCGGTGTCTTTAGCCATTGCTGTCATCAATATGATTTATCAATGTTTGACTTATGTTATGTTCTCTCTTTTACATACTGAGATTAATATTTATATCATGTCATATTGCACCTAATGAAATAATTATTATGGTTGCCCACTGCTCACTTCTCTCATCCCATCATCTTGGTCACCTACCCTCTTCCATGCCCTTCTCTCATACCCGTTCTCCTCTTTCACCTTCNGTTAAAGTCATTGGAGGGAAACATAATTCATGTCTACTTTATGTTTTAGTTAATTTTTATGTTTTATGGTGTCTTTAGCCATTGCTGTCATCAATATGATTTATCAATGTTTGACTTATGTTATGTTCTCTCTTTTACATTCTGAGATTAATATTTATATCATGTCATATTGCACCTAATGAAATATTTATTATGGTTGCCCACTGTTCACTTCCCTCATCCCATCATCTTGGTCACCTACCCTCTTCCATGCCCTTCTCTCACACCCGTTCTCCTCTTTCACCTTCTTGTCTCTCCCTTCTCTTAAACTTTCTCTACCACTCCAAGTTAAGATTAAGAAAAACACGATAAAAACCTATTGTTAATATCCATTATTTGGTGTTAGAGCAAATAACAATCCTTAGAGATCAGTATTGAAGTTCCTAAGAGAGTGCCAAAGAAGATTCAAGTTCTCCATGATCTGTTTCATGAAAAGAAGAAAGTTTTAATGGTACATATTTTTATCCCTATTATTCATGATATTATTTCTCTTCATCATTGCACCATTTTATTATCTGTTCATCAATTGGATAAAGGTTATATACTCTACATCTTCTCATGCTTTCACATATTTTTACCGCCAAAGAATGCTACCTTCTAGTTACTCCAACGTCCAAAGGTACCCTACTTCATTTGGTGCTTAAGCCCCAAGTTCCTCAAGATTTACTATTTGAATATTTTGAAGGACGTGAATCTCTCATTGATGAGGAAGATGTGAAGTTCGATGATTTCTTGGAGAAATTTTACTCTTTATTTGATGTCTGAGTCTGATGAGCACAATCCAATACTATCTGATGTTGATTTGACTAATTTCATTTTGAGATCCCATCTAGTGATATTCCTTAGGCATAAATTGTGATTGTCTATCTTATTATTACTTTATTTTACTAAATCATGTTGGTTCTTTCATGCCACCACTGCCTTTGGTATGTGCTGATTGTTTTAATTTATCATCATTAAAATCATGTCTTCCAATCTTATCATGGTTTTTCAAATAGGATGGTTGTATGATAGGCAAATTCGCATGTCAAAGCATTTATATAAACTTCTATCCGCATAAACTGCTGTTTTTTTAAAATTTTTGGCAGATATTCATCTTCCAAACCTTACTACTTCCCCATCATGCACTCTATCTTTCAACTTCTGGAGTAGCATCTTTGATGTAGGAAAATTAAGGATCTAGTGTCACTAATGAAACCTACGGAGAGGTGCATTGAAAACTCAAAACATCTTCTTTTTTACATTTTCAACGTTTAATGTTAGCAAAAATTAGGTGCTTTGATGTAATGACTTCATCTTCTTATACCAAAGATAATTTAGTAGTTTCCAAAATCTGAAACTTCATTATTATTGAATGAAGATAAAATTTTAATATTATTAAGTTTATTCTTCCAAAATGAAGTCTGATGCGTGTCACACTTTAAAAAATTCTATGTTTAACACTTGAAAAAATTCTACGTGTTTGTGCAAAATTCATAATTAAACAAATTAAATGTTGATAAAAATTACTCAAAAGAAGAATCAGGGTTTATGTCAGTACACGAGATTTTCCCTCGAAAGTAGTTGTTCATATGTGAAGCATGCAAAGATGAGTGACGTCATGGATTTCAAATTTGTTAGAGTCCATCTCATCCTCAGGTAAGGAATGCCCAACCACAATTCCTGTAGGTTCTTCGGAGACATTCAGTTCATCATTGTTAGTCATACTGAAGTCTGTATCTGATTGAGAGGGATGTCGCCAGATGAAGTTATGAAGTGTCATTGTGGCCACCACAATATGCACCTGCTTTTGAAATGGATATGACGACATATCACGTAAGATAACCTATTTCTTCTTCTAAATCCCAAATGTTCTTTTAATTACACCGCGTAAAGATGAGTGACGTTTATTAAATATTTCTTTTCTACCACGGATGGTGTCACTTGCTCTCTCAAAATCAGGAATTTGGTATCTGGTGTCCGGACAGGGCTTCAAGTAGCACCTCTACATATGATATCTAGCATCAATTAAATAATATTTTCCTATTACGAAAGTTACTGTTAATGACAAATAATATATATAGCTAGTACGTTTACAAAACAAAACAAACCTAAAGGCGGGTGAAGGAAACACTGTGATATATTCCTATTTACATATGAAAAAATAAAACTGTCATGTGCACTCCCTTCCCAGTTCCCTATCACAAAAGTGAAACACATGTTGAAGTCACATACGACCATGATATTTTGAGTTGTTGAACCACTCCGACCAATGTACGCCACTTTATTGTGGCTAGGTAGTCGTACATCAACGTGGGTACTGTCTATTGCACCTATGCAGTTTTGTTTTACACCGTTATGAACTAATTATATTCTGAAAATAACGTGAACAAACCAATAGTTACCTTTAAATAAGGCTTATAACGGAGATCGTTGATAATTTGTTCTGGAGTACTAACAAATGATGGATGCTCTGACTTAATGATTTGATTTGCTAAGCTAACAAGTATCTGTACGCCTTTGAAAAAGTAACGGCTAATTGTTTTCGATGAATGCTGAAATTTCTCAATAGCTCCTTTAATTGATTCGTTCTGTGACAGAATGTACA
This sequence comes from Phalaenopsis hybrid cultivar, assembly GCA_002079205.1. Classification (NCBI taxonomy): domain Eukaryota; kingdom Viridiplantae; phylum Streptophyta; class Magnoliopsida; order Asparagales; family Orchidaceae; genus Phalaenopsis; species Phalaenopsis hybrid cultivar. The sequence continues at coordinate 145,209 of JXCR01147289.1, forward strand.
GTGTTATAGCCAACACCTTCTTATTCGCCGTTCTAAAAGAACCTTGGAGGCCGTGTTTCAGATGAAAGAGATACATAAAAATAGATGCAGTCATTCTAAATATGTTACCGGACATTATTGGATGTCCAAAAAATATATCACCTACCCATTTATCCTAACAAAGTTGGATGTCATGCGGGGTATGTGAACACTGTTGGATCGGTAATGCTCCAACAGCAGTATCTCTATAGCTGCAGCTCATGCCATTCTTTTAAAGCATTTCTGTTGCGGATCCATCCTATAGGAAGAAAAATGTAAGTGTTAAAGAAATTATTAAGACATAGAAGGAGCAAAAATAAGTAATGAAAACATCAAGACCTACAAATTACACATCGAATAAAAATGTACAAAGATCAACTTATAAAAAAACATGAAGCATTTAGAAGTACTTTAAAAAAATATGAGTACAATGATCAATATATTTAAATGACCCATTTAGAAGTTCATAACGCAACAAAAGCTACAAATAACAACACATAAAAAATAAACTCATTCATCCACCAAAACATGCAAATATTCTATGCACAATTCTGGCTGCAGCGCCATGGATATTTGCCCACGGGTAGGATCCTCAAATTTTTTCACACACTTTGTATGAAATCGCATGTCGGCAACTACTTCAGGAACATGGGCCAAAACTCCAGTACATTCTAAGATGGTGCTGTTAGGGAGTGGAGTAGGTGGTGGAGTAGGTGGTGGAGCTCCAAAAACATCAATGAGTCGATCGAATGAGGTTTACACAAAATTGTCCTTTTCATTCTTTGTCCTACCAAGCCTGGGCCTCTTTGACGGTGAACTTGATTCCCCTATCTCCCTCTGGTTAATACCACACATTTTCATCAGCTGTCAACCGCTCAAGGGGAATTCATCTGGTATGCCTGCAAACCCTATCTCACTAGGGTTGAATGCATCTTTCCCGTCGTGACAACCCCCTTAAAAATTATGTCAAGTTTTTTTTCAAAGTCCGGCTCAATTTCATGCTGCTTATATTTTTTTGCTGATGACAATGCCTGTAACATTGTATTTAGAGGGATTAGTTGTTAAACCAAAACATTATGAGAAATAAAAAATTGCATGTGTAAAAGTTACCTATAATTTCTCAACTCACCATTCATCTGGAGCATCGATTGTCCGTTTAATGGGATCCCAACCCAAACCGGTAGATCCACGTTTCAGCTCCTTCCAAAATTTTCATTCCTTCTTCAATTGATCCAATTTGTTTTTGAATTTTAGCTTGTCGTGATCCCTGCCAGTCAATTCTTTGAAATTCTTCGCAATATTTGCCAACCTTGTTAAAATATGTGGTTGACCTATTTTATAATTTTATTTGTTTAATACAGAGATCGCAAAAAATTTTTGTAACTTCCTTATCCCACATAGCAGACATACCCCTTTCATTCGCCTTAGACATGTTGGAACTATGAATACACCAAAAATTTATAAACAAGATGCAATTATTTCACAAAGAGCTCCTAAGAGTCATTTTTTCACGGCAGAGGATTTCAAGTAGGATTACTCCACATCCAAACACAATAACCTTCATAGTATATTATGCATTGAAATATTAGGGAAGCACTGCAATTATTTCAAGCTCTTCAAGCTGTATAAGTATAATGTCCAGTTCATTGTGTATTGAATATTAGAGGATATGTAATGACTTTGGGGTAAATATTGACTTGCCGAAATTTGAAAGACAAATAGAGCCAAACAAATTCATTAACTCCAGAACCCGCACTACCAATATTCTTTTGTAAAAGAATACATAACCAAATTTGATCAATATTTATTGAAATGTATCGGAACAATCAAAACTAACCCAATATTGTAACCCATTTCAACTCACCTTTATCTACTTCAGGTATTCTATATGTCTCAAGGCCTATTAATTATCAAGATGAGCTAGAATAAAGGTAAGATTTTGAGTTCCCCTCATGCCTATTCATTCACCAGCATATTACAAAACCTCTTCAATATAGTGACATAGGAACGCATAAGTTTCATGCAATGAATTAGAAATTCATAAACACTGATGCATTTTTTGGTGCAATGGTATGAGTTTCATCATGAACACCAAAGCTACAAGCCCACGTGTTGGAAATTCATAAAATTTACCATTTATTATGCAAAACAATTCTTAGTTATAAGGATAATTTTTCCTCTTAAATCCTATCAAATGCTTCCTCATCTACTTCAAAATGGCCCAAGCAGCAGCTGAAAGTATAGACTTCCAATTCATATACCAACATTCCCGAGGGTCTAACAGATTATTTCCTTGTTAATGTTCAAAGAATGATAAAACAAATCCCAATGGAGAAAAAGGATTTATGTAGCCAAGCCCACTTAGCTAGATAAAGGCTTGTTTTTGGTCTAGTGATAACAAACTCTAATCTTATTCACAACAAATTTAGGTAGAGTTTTGAGAGAGCTTAATGATGAATGGATAGGTGAGATGCTTTCTGGACATCCTTTTTTCATTAGTTTACACGGGAATGTTTTCATTATGGAGGTCCAAGCAACATATTTGTTGGTATATGAAAACATGACACTCTATAGGACACAATGGAGAAAAAGGATTTATGTAGCAAATCCCACTTAGCTAGATAAAGGCTTGTTGTTGGTCTAGTGATAACAATTTCTAATCTTATTCACAACAAATTTAAGTAGAGTTGTGAGAGAGCTTAATGATGAATGGATAATGATCAGAGGATAACCCGTTAGATGTCTTTTAAAAATGCAAGGGAGGCTCATTGGAGTGTTTGTATGAATATTGAAATTTTTTTCTAATAAAAATCTTACTCTACTTAATATTGCAATCTCTCTATCTTATGTCAACATGATTCATTCTTTAGGCTTTTATGGTTGAGGCCTAAAACCACCATCTATTAAGTGTTGAGAACTTGTATACTGAAAGAGTGCCTGAATAGCATTGAAAAGTCATTGGAGGGATTAGAACTTGGAAACCAACTGGAGTGACTATCATGTGGTTTGTTTGATATTAAGAATATTAGCTTAGTTAAGTTGTGATTAAAAATCCAAATCACTCTATTTTTTTAAAGTCTATTGAAGCATCAAATCTGTTAAAGGATTCATTTTTTTTTTTTCTGAACTTTTTGATGGACTCATAGAGGAGATTGGAGAGCCCCTAGTACAAATTGTTTTTGGTAATTCTACTGCTTATAAGATGGATAGAAATAAATTGATGGAGAGTAAAAGTAGATGCATTGGACATCAGAATATTGCATTGATTTGATTATTGAAACACTTAAGAGTTATCTTTAGCATAGAAATGCTTAAGCAAAGAATTGAAGAGTCATAATTATTTAAGAATTTTGGCTTTGATGAGATTTTTTTTCTCAAGCAAAAAGCTCCTATGATATCTACAACTAGATTTATTACCACATGCTTTCTCTGCAAATTACCGTGAAAGTAAAACAATCTTTGGATGCTATGATCATTTTCACACAAGGTTAAATTGTACGTGGTGAAAAATCTGTGATTTTTGGGAGGGAAAAAATAATGATTGATATTCAATTTCATAGAAGGCTATTACAAGATAAATAGTGGGGGATGACTTTCACATTAAGAAAACAATAAAATCATTTATAATTTTCTATAATAAAGAAGAAACTGGAATTGTGACATACCATTAATTCTGAATCCTAAAAATAAAAAAAATAATTATAATTTAAGATTTAAAATAAAATCTTCCTAAAAAATCCAACACCGTCTCTCAAGTTGGAGCATAAATGTTTGTCATGCCCAACTTGCTTATGAGGGACTTCAAACTATGCTTGAAAAGTTCTTTAGTGAAGATATCTGCTATTTGTTACACAGTCAGAGTGAAAGACATGCAAATAGCTCCACAATCAATCTTCACTTTTATAGTGTCTATTAATCTCCGCATGTTTTGTGCGATCATGTTGTCACTGGATTTTTTGCAATGCTTATGACATCTTTATGATCACAATACAACTTCATTGGCATGTTCATCGGGAGTCGTAGCTCTTAAAAAATTCTCCTCAGCAATAACATCTCTCATGCTCCGTTAGCCATAGCTCAATATTTTGCCTTGACACTACTTGCCATTGCATTATGTTTCTTACTTCACTATGTAACCAAATTTCCCCAGACATAAGTATATTATTAGGATGTCGATCTTCTGTCAACAACTCAGCTTGCTCATTCTGCGTCAGAGTATGCTTTTATGTTCAATTGTGTGTTCTTCTTAGAAGACAAATGCGTAAATTGATGTACCAAACTTACAGTAAAGACAATATCTGATACTTTATGTGATAGATTGATGTAGATCCAGTCGTTTTTCTCTCTATTCTTATAGCGAACATAATCATTCAAATTCTTTTAAATGCATCATAATATTGATTATGCTTCTGTCATAATGCTATCAATTTATTGTAATACATAGTAGCATCACAATCATCTTGTTTAAATTTTCAAAATATGAGTTTTTAATTAAAAAAATTGCAATGAATTCTTCAGGTTTGAATAGTGATCTCGAACAACCTCTTAGGTATCCTGAGCATCGGGAAGGAATATATGAGGCTTTCATATGGTAGATTCCATGGAGTTGATGAGACATGCCATTACCAGAGAATTTTTGGATTCATTTTCTGATTTGGGTCGCTAGCAGTAGTTTTTTGGATTTATTCGATTAAATACCCGATATTTCCTCTTCAATTGATATAGCTTATTTTATGGATTGAGCTCATTTCAAGTAATTTTATAACTGAGATAAGGTGGTAAATTATGAGGAAAGTATTTAGTTGATATAGCCCATGAGAGGAGCTACAGGGTGAGGTATGATGATTTCAGAATTACTGGAACCGGCTGAGGTTTTAGAATTTTTTGGAGCTCCCTTTATCATGGCCTATTTGCATGACATCCTCAATATATTAAAAAAAAAACAAATGTTTAGCGGCTAACACGAGGAAAATAAGAAACATGCCTTAGTTTGAATACGGGCTAGGCCTTCATGTTTTAGATGATAGAGGAAGGATAAGGAACACCTTGGGTCTCTGAATGCCACGATCTTGTTCTCTGTGTGCTGTGATCCGGTCATTGCCTTCCAGACAAGCTTTAATCGCGACAGCGTTACCTTTCCAACCACAATCCACCTGTTCTTTCCCAGCCACACTTTGATATCATGTGATTTTTGGGAAGGGAAAAATAATTCCTATTCAATTTCATAGAAGACAATTATAAGATAGATAAAGGGGATGTCTCCCACGTTAGGAAAGCAATAAGATCAGCCATAGTTCCCCATAGTAAAATAGGAAACTGAAAATATGATATATTAGTGATTCAGAATCTTTAAAGTAGAAAATAATAATACTATAAGAAACTGAAAATAGAATATTCCTAAAAAATCCAACAAAATATAATAAGAATGAAATTAGAAAAATTATTTTGAATGAAAAAATTTTTAGAAGTGTATTTTTTTTTGTTTGAAGAGTGATTTATGTAGATAAAAAGTCAATCATGAGCTCCATTTACATTGATACACATATCTTGTTTAGGAAACTATGATTAATTACTACATCTGGAGGGAAGGGGGGGGGATTATTTTCCCTTAATTATCCACTACCGTGTTTTCTTTTCTTTCCTTTTTTAGATTTTCCCTCCAATTTTATGAAGGTTAGGCCGAGCTGCATATATATTTGTTATTTGCTTAAAGAGATAATTAGAGAGTTTATTCTTCCAAAAAGTCTACTTGATATCAGAGTAAGGAAATAAACTCTTGCTCTTCTTTTAGTCGTTGAGCAACCATAACCTTCCCTGTAGTTGTTAGACTTCATTCTTGCAGCCGGACTCCCTTAGGCATCAATGACAGTCTTTTTCAAATAGCAGCAACGTGATTTCATCCTGGTAGAAGCGTTCTCCTCTAGGCAACAACGTGGAAACAATAGTAATGGCCTACTCCTATGCATTCTAGCGACTTAGTCATAAGACGACATCGCCAATCTATTTTCTCTCTAACGTAAATCATTGGTAGGGCCAATTTTTACTTTATTGTGGAAATTATAGGGAGACTTTGGTATAATTTCTCACTCTAGTGGAAACACAGAGAGCTCATAGTCTGATTTTCTCTTTCTCGACAGAACTCAAAGAGAGGCCTTGGCTGATGATTTTTTTCGATCTCAGGAATCAGAGAATCCGACACACGATTTTATATCTCTAGTGCAGATCCTGTGTTGACGATATAGAGTTTCCCTTCCGGGTGTAAATCCCGTGTCAGCAATAGACAGTTTCTCACTCTAGCCAGAACTTCTGTGTTGGTGATTCACAATTTCTCGATTTAGCAGAAACCCTGTGTCGGTGGCAGAAAATCTTTTTCCAATGGAAGTCTTGTGTCGACGAGTGAGTTTCTCTTTTTGGAGTGTATTCTTGTGTCAACAATAAATAGTTCTCTTTCTCTTCAAAAGTTATTTTAAACCTGATCTTAGGATGTTTGATTCTGTAGCGCTTCTAAAACAACTATAGAATAGAATATGACACGACCCGACCTAGGGCTTGGAGTTAATTAAGGCAGAAACAGATGATCGGATGGTGAAAATCAATTATCTGATATTTTATTTCTATCACAAGCAATTTAATATTAAAAAAAACGTGAAAAAGTCACTAAAGAAAGCAATTAAAATTATCAAATAGAAATATTTACCTTTTCATTTGTTCTCTTCTTCTGTACACATTTGATCCTCTTTTGTTTATCTTGTTCAAATGTTTAAAACTCAAAAATAATATTAAAACAATTTAATGAATTATCTAAAGATAGTCTATGAATAATTATACTTCTAAACTACATTAATACCAGAAAAAGAATTCAATATGCATGCGAGTCTATAAAAAAAATCTTATAATATGTTGACCTTTCATATTTTTATAAGAAATTTTATATATGTTAATGTATGTATGAATGACCTTTCTAAATGAACATATATTAATATTCTATATGCATTTATCTTTACTTTTATTTTATATTTTTTACATACACATTTGTCTCTGTGAGGATCATCATCAACAAAACCTAACACAAGTTCGACAGATATTGCCCCGTCGGCTCTCATCGACACAACTTTTAGCGATTTACATATCGCAATTGTCTAGGGTAGAAAGAACCTTACTTGTCCTTGACCTATAATACCCCACTACACAATGGTTAGTAATGTAAACATTACAATTGTCTGGTGAGGTAAGTTCTGGTTTAATTGCTCTTGGCCGATATTATACTGTCAGCATAATGGTTAGTGAACTATCACAATTATTTGGGATGGTAGAAAAATCTGTACGCGCGGATATACTAACATCCCCTATCTGTAGCGTTAGGGGTTGAACTCCTCTGAATATGCATATACAAACATTCATATATAAACTTTTTCATTCTTCATTTATACATTATTCTGAGATATTTTTATGTAATCTACGAAAATGCATACTTTTACTCTGTTGCACAACTATCGTCATGCTTCTCTCATATCATTAATGTATGTATCTCATGCATATCTCTTCCTTTTATGCATATCGTTTTCTATCATACTTATCATATTTATCTTTCCTATCATATCTATCGTGCACATCATGCATATCATACATATCTTTCATGTATATCTATTATGTCTAAAATAATATGAAGAATCTAAATGAACTAGAATATGTATGGAGTGAAACATTTATTTTGAAATAATAAAAATTATTGAAATTTAGAAAGATGATTACTTTCCTCGGTTGCCATACTAGATTCTTGATTCTTGATTTTCGGTAACTGACTGAACATTGCGGTAACTTTTATGTTAATTTTATTAACTTATAAAACATAATATTAAATTTTAAGATTCAATTAATTTTCGTAAATCAAATTATTTTTATTAAATTAGTATTAGATTGTTTTACCGAAAATTTACGCTTGCCTCGAACTTGTTGCAACAATTAAACCATTTGAAGTCTTAAACGACTTGTTCATAAAGTACTTGAACTCAAAATACAAGTGATTTGCTAAGACATACCTTAAACAACCATCTTGACAACTACCCTTCTCTAAAGTTACCCAATCTTCTTCTCTCTTCTTGTTAACTTTGCTTACCCCCTCTTAACCATCTTGAATTCGTGCTGGAATCCCTTTCGAAGACCCACAAACCACCTTCGTCTTTTTCGACGCAACTTCGTCTCTGCTACGGTGTTCAGAGATGAAGAAAATGAACGATTCATGGTAAATCTCAAAATGAAAGTGCAAGGAAGAAAATGAATATCTCAAATAGTGTGAAATAGGGATTACCACTTACTAATTTGATCCCGGAACTCGGAAACCTAACCGGTGGCACATTGTCGTGTGTCTGCGCACAATCTTGAATCCAACATTGTAGCTGGAGTCGCGGTTTCCCTCGTCAGAGTGGAACGATGCGAGGGAGGGGAAATGAGAGAAGAAGGATCGAGAGAGGGAAGAGGGAAGAGGGAGTGGGACAGCTTACTGCAGTTCGTGCGACTCCACTGGGTTGCTCGCCCCTTTCTATTCGCATATGCAGGATGAGCTGCTATCGTAGATCTTCACAGGAGCTGCTGCCAAGCACAACCAAGAGGGAGAGAGGCCGTGCTAGTGAAAATGAGAGATGGCAAAGGAGAGGGTTGGAATGCTCCGGAATGGGGATTTCCCCATTCGATGCCATTGAGAGAAAATATCAAGTGGGATATGTCAACTAGGAACAATAACTGAGATTAGGGAGGGTTAATTAAGTTAATTAAATTTATAACCTCCAATTTTTTAATCTGTCAATATATTCATAATTAATATATAGCATTATATATTGAATTAATCAATTTTTCGTGTAGAATTTTATAAAATTAACTCGGTTGAAATTTGAGGGATCTGAAAATTGGGTTGTATTTTTTAGTCGCCCAAATTTTTATCAAATTTCTCAAAATAGATTATTACAGAAGAGAACCATCAATTCTTAGACTACAAAAGAAATTAGATGAAGTCAGAGGAAGAATAATGAGAATCAAAACTCTTCCATTAATTCGTGAAGTCTTTACCAAAGTACAAAGGAAAAAGAGCAGGAATAAATTCATGATGATAGGTAATTTTACTACATCAAATATTGATGACCATGCCTTATACATCCACAAATCATCTCACGACAATAAATCAAAGAGGAACAAATCATGGTGTAAATATTATAAGAAACTTAGTCATATGAAGGAAAATGTTGGAAATTTTTTAGAAAACCTGCAGATTGGAAATCCAATAGTCAATGTGAAGAGGAAAATCAGACAAACAAAACATCAAAGGAAGANGCAAAGTACAAAGGAAAATAAGCAGGAATAAATTCATGATGATAGGTAATTTTACTACATCAAATATTGATAACTATCCTTTATACATCCACAAATCATCTCACGACAATAAATCAAAGAGGAACAAATCATGGTGTAAATATTATAAGAAACTTAGTCATATGAAGGAAAATGTTGGAATTTTTTTAGAAAACCTGCAGATTGGAAATCCAATAGTCAATGTGAAGAGGAAAATCAGCCAAACAAAACATCAAAGGAAGACAAGCCCCACAAACACAGTCCATTCAGTAAAGAAATACTGAAAGTCTCCAAAGGATTCGGGGAAAGGATTTTGAACCTTATATCAGCCATCTAGCAGTTCAAGTATTCTTCAATCTGCTTTTGTTGCTATCAACATGCATAATCATCCTTGGATGGTGGACTATGGAAATATCATGTTGTAGTTAGAACCTTGGATGACTCTTTCTGAATTGTGGAAGGAAGAGGAAGTATGAAACTCACAAAAAATCTTGTTCTTCAATCTGTGCTTTATATTCCTAAACTTTATTGCAATTTACTATCAGTAAACTCACTCGTGANAGCCCCACAAACACAGTCCATTCAGTGAAGAAATACTAAAAGTCTCCAAAGGATTCGGGGAATGGATTTTGAACCTTATATCAACCATCTAGCAGTTCAAGTGTTCTTCAATCTGCTTTTGTTGCTATCAATAGGCATAATCAGCCTTGGATGGTGGACTATGGAGTATCAGACCACACAATAGGTAAAATCACTGCTTTCCAATCCTTCCATTCTTGCAAATATTATGCTGTAGTTAGAACCTTGGATGACTCTTTCTGAATTGTGGAAGGAAGAAGAAGTATGAAACTCACAAAAGATCTTGTTCTTCAATCTGTGCTTTATATTCCTAAACTTTATTGCAATTTACTATCAGTAAACTCACTCGTGATATGAATTATATTACTAAATTTCACCATAATTTGTGGGAATTTCAAGCGATTGTCTTTGGAAAGGTGATTGATAATGTTGATATGTATCATGAGACTCCCACTTAAAAAGTACCACATCATCATTCACAATTTTTTGAGTCAAGTCTTATATCGTATTTGTGTTTATCACGAGATTTAACTTATATTATAGAGTTTTTGCCTTAAGCATTATTAACTTCTATTTTATTGAAAAATCTTATCTCCATTTATTTATCAATTAAAAGCCTAATTCTTATAAGTGTTAAAATTGTCAACTTGCTAATTATATTCAACAAGTGTAACTAAGCCTGAAATACAAACTAACACATTCCTTTTTCATGGTTCATAGTGATATTTCAGGGCCTTCAAATATAAAAAATACATTGGGGCAAAGTGCGTTGCTCCCTTCATTAATGACTACACTAGAGCCACTTGATCTTTTCTTATGGAGGGAATTTGAAACTGTTAGCATATTTGAAACCTTCAACGACATGATTTTCACCCACTTTCGGACCAAAATTCAAATTCTCAAAACTGATAATGCAAAAGATAACTACAACTCCACTCTTGACCCTTATCTGTCGAAAAATAACATCATTAGTATTAACTCTTGTGTTAACACACCTCAACAACAAGATATGACTGAGAGAAAGAACAAATATTTCCTCGAAGTGGCTCGATCAATTCTATTCATTAATAGTGTACCAAAATACTTTTGGGTGATGCAATTCTCATATCCATCTCTCATAAATATGATACCTAGTAGCGTTAAACTTTAACAGATATTTGAACCCCCTCATAAAATCCCCATCACATCTTTAGTCTTTTACCTCGAACCTACCATTAAATTTTTTTTTGTTTACATCTCTTTTGTTCATCTACATCAACCTAATCAGAATAAAATTGATTCCAGGTCAATCAAATGCATCTTTGTTAGTTACTCTTCAAACAAAAAAAATGGTATAAATGCTGCTATCTAAAAACACGTTTTACAACTTCATAGGTCTCACATTCTTTGAAAACTAACATTCATGGGGAGAGTTGGAAAGAATATTAGATTTGGGATAGCATTCATGTACCTCAAAATTACCTCTTATATCCTTGAACTCACTCTTGTACACATTGTGATAAATCAATCTGAAAATGAACCTATTATTTTATTAATCTCAAAGCTCCCACCAAGAACCAAAAATTTTGTGTGTTAAAGTAAAAAGCCATTGTGCATGCAAGGGACAATATGCAAAATCAAGAATGCAAACACTGAAACCAACTCCACACACCCACATTATTCATGCAGATGTTTGATCAACACATCATGAATACGAAGATGTAGGAACAGAAGAATGCACAAAATACTCGATAGAAGAATTTGTGACATATGAAAAATTATCCTATTACAAATTTTTTGTTCACAACTTGCATAATATGCAGATCCCAAATTCAATTCTAGAGGCCTTGTCTATTCCTGCTTGGAAATAGACTCTGGATGAAGAGATTTATGCCCTTGAAAAGAATGCTACATGGATCATAACAACTCTGCCACCTGGGAAAAGAATTATAAGATGCAAATGTGTATTAAATACAAAGTAGATAGGAGCATAGAAAGGTTCAATGCTAGACTTGTAGTAAAATTGTTTACTCATTCTTATGGGATCGACTACTAGGAGATATTTGCGCTAGTGGCGAAACTTAACATAGTGAGAGTATTACTGCCATTGGCTGTAAACCAGGACCGACCTTTACACCGGTTATGCATTTAAAATACATTTCTTAATGGGGATCTTGAGGAAGAAGTGTATATAGAGATACCTCCATGATTAAAGAACAACATAAACTATGAGCTGGTTTGTAGACTAAAAAAATCATTATATGGGTTGATACAATCTCTTAGAGCGTGGCTAGAATGGTTCACCAAGTTTATTTTTGTCAATGAGTATTATCAGTGTTGGGTTGATCTCTTTGTTTGTAAAATCAAATAAAAAATATATGATAGCCAATTTTTTGTATATGTAGATGTCATTATTCTTACAGATAATAACACGGGGGAATTCGAAAGAATAAAAAGAATAATGACTTCTGAGTTTGAGATTAAACATCTTGGAACTTTAGGATACTTCATAGGAATGGAAATAGTTAGATCCAATAAGGCATTGTCATATCCCAGAGAAAATATATCCTTGACGTATTGAATGAGACATGAATGTTGGGATGCAAGATCTTAATATCGAGTAAGATCAATACGTCTAACACAAGTAAGAAATTAACTTATAATATTTTTATGAAAAATATGTAATTGAATTGGTAATCATCAGTATAATCATTATTTTATATCGACTATTGTAGAAAAGATGATTGAGATTGAAGTTGCTGAGAAAAATTTGGAGAAATTAATACAATAGAGGATGAGAAATGAAACAAATTGAATTATTATGATGATGATTCCATTGAAAATCCATTGAATGATGAGAACACTAAGGACTCCTGAATTTAAAAATTTTAATTTTAATGGCTTGTTATGTTCTTAATTTAATGTTGAAGCCAAGCAAGCGAGAGCGACAGAGGATTTTTTTTGCGTGGAATTTATTTTAAAATATTATGTTCTTACTTTGATATCTTATTTTTTTATGTTTATATAATATTTCTTGATGATTTTATATTAAGATTTTTCATATCTCAATATCTAATTGTTCAATTTTTGGATTTTTCTTTACATTTATTTTATTGCATTGTTTAATGTCATTATTTTCTTATGTCACCATATGATGTTTGCGTTATAATTTGTATCATGTGTGTTGACTTTCATTTTTTTTGGTTTCATTATTGGTATTTATGATATCATCTGAAAGGTCAAAATACATAGCTAAAAGCTTCCTTGGAGAGTTATTCATATGCATGATATTATTTTTTAATGAAACCATTGTTGCTCCTTAAACCTCAGCTTCTTCCTCCCTCCACTCTGTCTCCAGTTTTTAGGCATATAGCCTGCAAGTACTAAGGGCTTGATGATTGCACATTACTCAAACATCATGAAGGTGGTGCATATAATGCTTTTTGGCACGCTTTCTGCATAAATTGAAATTATGATACATTAGACATCTGAAATCATCGCTAAAGAAGGTACTTTTTTGGTTGGCTTATAACGTGATTAGCTTATTAGTGTGAAATTAGTTTTTACCTTACCGGGCAGGCTAGGAGATTGCTATTTATAATTTTCCTTATGGTTGAAGATGCTTCATGGGATAATGCTTACTGGCTCACTAGATATGTGATAAATATGCGAGTCTAACCAGTTTAGAATGTCTATTATTTGACCCAATGTCATTTGGTATTCTAAAAAAACCAACTAATTCAATTGGACGAGCTTTCAATAGATGTTTGTGTCTGAGCGGTTCCATTCTGTTCATTTTTAAAATATTTTTTGATCACTGGGCGGCATGTTTTATTATTATTATTATGTGTAACAAATCACTTTGTTTGGGTTTCCTTCTAAAACTACTTGAGAGAAGCACCTCTTGTGCTCCTCGTATGCTGTTTATTTTCATTAGGCGACTTGCTTGTAAATTCTGTATTCATCAGTCATTGAAGTTCTCTTACAAACTTTTATCTTTTTATTTATAAGGGTCTGTTATGTAATGAACTCACAAAGGAGGCTATCTAAAGAAAGCCATTAAATTAAATCAACCATGTATTTTACTTACAAGTTAAAAGGTAAGTTTCATCTAAATAAAGCAGTATTTGATTGTATTTTTTCTAACGAATTCTTCTAATAGGCCAAGTGATGATATATCCAGATGTAACAGGTCAATCTATGGTAGCTGATGGCATTTCGTATAGAGTGGATGGTGTTCATGTAGGTAATGATGTTGGAGCAGGCTCTTATTCTTCTTTGATTACCCCTAGAAGTTGGCAAGCTATACTCCAATGGTTGTGGAGGTGGTTAGCAAACATGTTAGGCTTATGGAGCTTTCAATGATTGATCAAACCTCTTAAAGATCTAGAATCTTCGGAGTTAGAATTTTGATATACATCATGAATTAGTTTTATAAAATGAGCATTGATCCCTTACAAATTTGACCGTTACTATGTAACACTGTGAAGTTAACCTGCCAGAGTGAGGAAGCAGAAAATATTATAGGGAATTAATTAGCTTCTCGTTTGGTAGAGAAACTACAAATCTTCATACATTATGCTATTGCTTTTGAGTACTTACATGCTAGTTTGATGGTGGAAGCAGTGGAAAAACNCGTAACAAAATGAGTGTCTTCCCTAGGCAAAATCGACTCTCCGGACGTGCCGGTGCAGTCCATTTTGTCATCCGGGGTCGCTTGGACGATGTCGTCGACAATTGGGTCAAAAATGCGTCAAATATCAAATTTCACAAAATTTAAACCCGCGATCGATCGTCTCAAAAAGTTTGTTCGAGTCCTCGACAGGTAACAGTGCAAGCAATGTGAATTGCGGCGATCGGACGCGTCGACTCTCTGAATTGCGAAGTTTTGTGCGCGCGGGAGTGCGAATTGTGCAGAAGGCCATCCTGAGGCTCAAAAGGTCTTATATGAATCCCTTTTGGGTTTCTACATGTTGGTTTCATCATTCTAAGTGCAGAAGTCGATACAACACACGCGAAACTCCAAAAGGGTATAGAAGTGGGTTGAATTTCTAGAACAAGACAGATTCCATTTCTAAGGTTCTAAGATAGTCGAAGGGAGATCCCTAAGGCTAGATCCTAAACTCTAAGAGGAAGACTAAACCTCTTTAAAAATGAGGTTAACAAACGGACTCCCGATAGGTGTGATGTGCCGGACGAGCACACCGCACGTATTGGTGTTGACCGAAAGGATCAACGAAACCAACACGAACGTCTAAGCGAACATACTTAGAACAAAACGTAGAAATGAGTGATAAAAACACATCCGCTGAGGATTAGATGATGGATTTCGGACTGTCGAGCTTCGGGTGTAGATTTCGAATTCGTGTTAGAATTTGATTTGTGTTTGATTTAGTGCTGAAAAGGGAGTATGGCGGAGGCCTACGGTTCCAGAATATATCGGTGGGAGTAAGGCGGAGGCCTACGGTCCCGAGGGAGTAGAACGGAGGTCTACGGTCCCGGAGCATTTCGGTGGGAGTACGGCGGAGGCCTACAGTCCCGAGGGCGTAGAACGGAGGTTTACGATTCCGAAGCGGAGGCCTACGGTCCCGAGGGAGTAGAACGGAGGTCTACGATCCCGGAGCATTTCGGTGGGAGTAGGGCGGAGGCCTACGGTCCCGAGGGAGTANGGTAGGGCACAGGCCTACGGTCTCGAGGGAGTAGAATGGAGGTCTACGGTCCCGGATAATTTCGTTGGGAGTAGGGCGGAGGCCTACGGTCCCGAGGGAGTAGAACGGAGGTCTACGGTCTCCGGAGCATTTCGGTGGGAGTAGGGCGGAGGCCTACGGTCCCGAGGGAGTAGAACGGAGGTCCCTACGGTCCCGGATAATTTCGGTGGGAGTAGGGCGGAGGCCTACAGTCCCGAGGGAGAGTAGCGGAGGTCTACGGTCCCAGAGCATATCGGTGGGAGTAGGGCGGAGGCCGACGGTCCCGAGGGAGTGGAACGGAGGTCTACGGTCCCGGAGCATTTCAGTGGGAGTAGGGCGGAGGCCTACTCCGTCCTACGGTCCCGAGGGAGGAAACGTGAATAGTGATTGTGAGGACCGTAGGTGGGAGTAGGCCGGAGCATATCGGTGGGAGTAGGGCGGAGGCCTACGGTCCCGAGGGAGTAGAACGGAGGTCTACGGTTCCGGAGCATTTCAGTGGGAGTAGGGCGGAGGCCTACGGTCCCGAGGGAGTAGAACGGAGGTCTACGGTCCCAGAGCATATCGGTGGGAGTAGGGCGGAGGCCGACGGTCCCGAGGGAGTGGAACGGAGGTCTACGGTCCCGGAGCATTTCAGTGGGAGTAGGGCGGAGGCCTACGGTCTCGAGGGAGGAAACATGAATAGTGATTGTGAGGATTGCGAAGGATTTTGTGCAGTGAGAAAGATGCGGGGCGTATGTAGAGGATGCAAAATGTGAATGAAACATGCAAGATTCTGTGAAGTGAAGATGTGGAACGCGGAGAGACTTAGGATTCTGTGAAGTGAGGATGTGGAGCGTGAGGGAAACGTGAATGATTTTGTTACTATTTTTTTTATTATTTTTATTGCATAGATTTTATTATCATAATATATTATTAGTTTTGGATTTTACTTATATAATTAAATTTTCTTCATGTCGTTCTTTGTTCGTTATAGGTTAAAACCACCGTGTGGTCATGCGTCTTTCATCATACGCACAGAAAGACAACTCAACAAACATGTCGAAATTCAAAACAAGCTACATTGAATCTTCTTCCAAATCATGTAATACAACTGATCGCATGCTGGAACTGCCCAAAACAGCATGCTGAGTACATCCATGTAAGAACTGTAGGATCACATATCATATCACTTCCGTTCTGATGTCGTACAAAAAGGTAGCAAGTATCCATCCATCTTTCGATGCCAGCTCGCGGTCAAGCTAACCTTCTAAGCCATGCTTCGGGTTAAGAGTCCTTTCGCGTATACTTAGAGGTACAACCATCTCACAACTAGTACGGGCGTAGTTCCTCCAACTTTAAATCTGGCTAAAACCCGTGTTACACCTTGCTATCGTCCATTCTTCTCAAAGTGACAAAAACTCTGCAATGCGACACTCCTGGGATGCAATGCTTCGCCAAGTCTGCTCCATTTCCTTTCAAAATCAGAACTGAACCTACTGGCAGCGGAATCTTGACCGATCCCCTGAACTCCAGGTCCCACAATGTCAATTTCTCTTCCAAATAGATAGTTGCTCTTGCTCATGAAGGACACTGTACATAAAGGCCTGACAAAGTCGTGGTGATCTATGTGGGGCGGAGTGCAGTCTCCCTTCTCATAGATATTAATAATACAACTATTCGGGATACAATCTGCAGGCAATATGCTCCACCTTACCATTCTTTTGATCATCTTTTTTATCTCGGAAGGCAAAGGATCCACCTCGTCGTATCTCAAGATACCCGGGGGATTCCCTAGCCTAACCCTCGTGAAGTTATAGCAGCAACCGCATTGAATTGTAATTTGTCCTTTGCCTCTCATCCATTTCTGAGGTTTTGAGTACGTTTTCTTCATCAATAATCCAACACGACCTCTTTCTCGCAAGTCAAACACACAGTCCAGAATTCTCCTCTCATCCCTTTCAGAGAAAACTCTTGTATGTAATTCCAAACCTTCCAAGATGTTAACAGACTTTCCCTCGTAGAATTCGAATTCTTTTTTTCTGACTCTGCTGATTCTTTCAAGCTCGATTGCAGGGATCCTTTGCACGTGTCAGGGATGCTCCCCTATCCAGGACTGCGGCGTCTCAGCAAACCTTGGGACGTACGACTCGACTTCTGGATGTTCAACATTTCTCAATATCATACTCGCAGCAGTGTATTCTTCGAATGTCCCGTAGCGCTCCAGGCGTAGAACATTACACTCGGGGCATTCTGTAAATGCCCCGGCTGCTGACGTCCACCTCGGGATCTTTACATTACACATCGGACATCCCGGGCAAAGCTCGTCGGAAACCTCTGACCGTGTAGACTCCACACCAAGCCCTACCTCGCCTCAGGCGACTGGCGGACTAGTGGAAGTCTCTCTTAGGCTATGGTCGTAGACCCTCTCCTCAGGAATCAGGATAAATTTTTCTTCTGTCTCTCTTGTACGTCTTCTTTCCAAGCGAACGAAGGCTCTGTGTTTGCGGCGGTTGGCATTTCGACGTTGTGTCCTTCTTAGTGGCGCGTCAGGAACTCTATCAGCAAAAGCACCGATCAAACCTTCCGTTGGTTTGGTGATCATTGACTGCAACTGACTAGTCCCTTCCATCGGATACTGTATCATTTTCACTTTCTGTCTCTTCAGTGAGTCTTCCCTGACACCGATTTTAAGTAGTGGCGGTAACCCTTCTGTCTCCCAACGGCTGACGATGTCCATCAGAGGACCCTCGTATTCAACGTTGATCTGACCGTAGTCCAGGTCAAAGCTCACAACGCCACCCTGAGCTGTCTTTTCTTTATTCAGTGTGAGATTTAAATCGTCTTTAAATGAGAAGATCAGCTTCAAACTCGACATTTTCCTGCAAAAAGACAGGAAAACATCAACGCGCTGAAATCCAAAACGAACAAGAACAACAGGGCATTATTAAGTAGATTTTAGAATTATAAAGGTGCGAATATTTTTTTTAACTTAAATTGGTGAAATTTTGAACGAAAGTGAGAAACGTATAAGTGCAAATTCAAATTTTCATCTTATTAAGATTAATTTTATTACAAAATTTTGGGACCCAGTCACAGACACTAGTTGAGCAGCCATTCCTCAGACCAAACATTATTTCCGGAGTTCCATTCCGGGGAACGTTAAGTTACATAATAAGTCTTCAAATATCGCCAATTGACCGACAACATAGGCCTTTCACCTCGAAAGTCCACTAGCTGGTAAACTCTTCTTGAATAGACCTTTTCCACGACAAATGGTCCCTCCCAAGTTAGTTCGAACTTTTCACCTATCTTGCGGTGTGCAAGGATAGGTTTCTTGAGAATAAGTACGGGATCACCAATTTTAAACGTTCTAGGGCGGACCAGCTTGTCGTGAGCCTACACCATTCTTGCTTGATAAAGTTCTAGATTCTGCTGCGCTTCTAATCATTTTCCTTCGAGACTCTCCAACCCTGCAAGTCTGAGTTTGACGCTGTTTTCTGTTGTAATCTGATTAGTGACGGCTATTCTAAGAGATGGTAGCTGAACCTCCAACAGAAGTACGGCCTCAGACCCATAGACGAGCGCATACGGTGTACACTGGGTGGGAGTTCTGAACGTCGTCCGGTATGCTCACAGAGCTTCTAACAACTTCTCATGCCAACCTCGCTTGTTCTCGTTCAACTTCAAAATCTGCACGAGCGTCTTGTTGAAGGCTTCTGCCAAACCGTTCGCTCTGGGATTATAAATCGTGGAATATCTCCAATCTATCCTATGTCGTCTGACGAAATTGTTGATCTTAGTATTTTTAAGTGCTGACCCGTTGTCGGAAATCACTCTGCGCGGAACACCAAAGCGGTAAACAATCTGACTCTTGAAAAACTGAAGAACATGTTGCGCTGTAACTTCTCGTAACGGTATTGCCTCTGCCTATTTGGAGAAGTAATCTGTAGCTGCGAGAATGAATCTATGTCCCTTTGAAGATGGAGGGTCTATCGGACACACTATATCCGTGCCACAACACTCGAATGGCCACGAAGCGACGGTCGGGTGTAACACATTCGGAGGTTGGTGCAAGACCACTCCGTGTACCTGACACAGGTGACATTTTCTAGCGATATCCATGCAATCCGTTAACATTGCTGACCAATAGTATCTGAGTCTTTTAATCTGTATTTTCATTTTTGGCCCTGACTGGTGCGCTCCGCACAATCCGGCGTGTACTTCTTTAACAATATCATGTGCTTCAGCTGTGCTCAGACATCTCAGCCACATCTGATCAAACGATCTCCTGTAGAGGACATTATCTACCAAAACATACGACAAGGCTCTTCTCGTGATATGATATGCGGTTGACTTGTCTTTTGACAATTTTCCTGTTTGCAAGTATTCTATTAAAGGTCTGCGTCAGTCTTCGAGATTGTCTGCCACTGTAGCTACTATTTCTTCTTTCTTTCCGAGCCCGTACAAACTGTCGATGTCGATTTGTGACAAAACCTGACGTTCCTGTACTGTAATGTCGATGGAATCTTCCGGTGGACATGTCATTTTCTTAGCAAGTTTTGCTAGAGCGTCGGCCTGAGCGTTATCTCCTCGAGGAATCCGGTACAAAGTTACGCTAGGAATCTGTTCCAACAACTTCATCGCATACTGATGGTATTCTGCCAATCTCGGTTTTAAGATCCTATACTGTCCAACAACCTGTTGAATGACGAGTTGTGAATCGCCCTAAAAATATATGTTATATCCATCGAGATTATCAATTCTAATCCGGTAATCAATGTTTTATACTCTGCTTCATTATTCGTGCATGATTCTGTCAAGTGGTAAGAAAACCTTAACATTCTTTGGTCCGGCGTGACGAAAATCAAACAAATTTCTGCTTTACCGGGTATGACTGTTTGTAATCCTCTATCCTTCCTGGCTGACGAAGCCCCATCAAAATACATTTCCCAACGTCGAGTACTGGACGGCTCCACTTGTAGTACCTGTTCCTGCGCTGCACACTTTAATTTCTATTAAATCAAACGGCTTTATGGTTGTAGTCCTCTAAACATCCTATGTAAAAGAAAACCTGCTTGAAGCTATATAATATAAAGTGTGCAGCGCAGGAACAAACAATAGAATGCATGTAGAACAGTAGTAGGCAAAAACAGGAGCAGTATAACATGCTTTATAGTACGGTAGCAGGTAGAAACAAGAAAATTATAACATGCTTTACAGTACAGTAGCAAATAGGAATAGGAAAATTATAACATGCTTTACAGTACGGTAGCAGGTAGAAACAGGAAAATTAAGTGCTGTAAAATGTAAAGCAAACCTGTATGCCCGTGAGATCCGATGTTCCTTAAGTATAGCAAGCCTAAATGCATCTCAAAAAAGCAAACTCCGGAAGAAAACGTCATCCAGGAAATTCGAGGAAAAGCGGAAAACTCGAGCAAATCAACGAAAAAGATTCAAGTAAAAGAAAATCCTCAAAGCTCCTAGGGAAATCCCGAAAGAAAGGAAAAGTAACACGAGTGTCCTGTCCCAAAACATCGATAAAACAAAAAGAAGATTCGGGTGACGGGGACCGCAAGCACTCGTATGGGAGTAGACTCAGTTGTATATTTATTCTCGAGGGTCCACGAAGGCTACTCAGTCACCCGAATGTATAGAACCCGCCACTCGTCTAGAAAGGGTGTCTTGAACCTCACTTAGAGTGTTGTTTCTTAGCCTAAACAGGTATTCGTCAGGTGGACAACCAACTTTAAAAAGTATTTTAAAATTTATGTTTTCGACATACGCACAAATTTTAAACATGCAAAGAAGAGTTATCAATTTTGTTTTGTAGAAAAGTATGTTTTTGTTTGAAGATGGTTTATCAAAACTTATATTTTTTTTTTAGAAATTTTGGTTGTCCACGAGTTGATTACACTGTCGGGCTTGGGACTGTCAATCATCTGAGGAAGTTCGAGCCAACTCCCGCTAGACTTATGTCGGTGAAAGATACCATATCTTATTGTTCATCAAATGTCTGGATCTTGATGTTATAGGATATGACATCTTTCTGCTCTATCTTCGGTGTGCCTTTATCATCAACACCGTACGCCCCAAAACGACTACTTGCGACCTTGCTTGATGGTTTCACGTATGGCAAAAAACTATACGCGGACACTTATGCATCAGACATAAGCATCGAAAAAAAACCCGAACCAAGAAGCAAGGAAATAAANGCTATACGTGGACACTTATCCATCGGGCATAAGCGCTGAAAAACCGAACCAGCACTGAAAAACCGAACCAAGAAGCAAAGAAAAAAAAGAACAAAAATGGGGTGAGAGAGATGAGACACTGATCCATCTAAAACACCGAAAAGGAGATTGGNCACAAGCATAAAATATCCCTTCGCGTTGATTCTCCAAACCCCGAAGACGTAGGACTAATCAAACCAACTAAATACTCTTCCAAAATGAGATTTAAAATTTTCCAAACTTTGAAAGAAAATAAACGCGGGGAAAACANTTCAGTTCTCAAAACTCGCATCGAAAAGACCTGGAAAAGTAGGGCCCAATTTCTTTCCTAACAAACATAAAGGACAAACTTGCGCTAAATTTTCCCAAACCCCAAAGACATAGGATTGATCAAGTCCACCAAATATTTTTTCAAAATGAGGTTTAAAATCTCCCAAACTTCAAAAGAAAGTGACCTCGGGGAAATCACTATCTATATNCTACCTCAAATCCTGTATCCATCCCGAGGGATAAACACAAGACTTGAGAATGAGGCTCGATCAAATAAACTAAGAAATATATGACATCTGTTTGGTCTGCGAAACCGTTTTATTTGCCGACAAGTTCTCCTATTTAATACAAATAATTAAAGAGTTTATTTCAGGCTGGGTTCGGAAAAACTTCC
Source organism: Phalaenopsis hybrid cultivar (assembly GCA_002079205.1). Classification (NCBI taxonomy): domain Eukaryota; kingdom Viridiplantae; phylum Streptophyta; class Magnoliopsida; order Asparagales; family Orchidaceae; genus Phalaenopsis; species Phalaenopsis hybrid cultivar. Next base: position 167,687 of record JXCR01147289.1, read on the forward strand.
TATAACGGAAAACCCCTATAGTTAATTACATCTTAAATGACTAAAATCACCTAAGAAAACTCTCGATAAAAATAAGGGAATATCATCTTCAAAAAAGTCAAAAGGATATGACTTTTCAACGAAATCGGACAAAAATGTGTGAAAGGAGAAATGCTTGAATCTGAAACATTGTTGAGCAATCCAAACAAAGAGAAACTAGGGGAGGCCACAAATCCTGAGGAAAACCTCAGTGACTTCCCAGTCTATCCTATGATTTGACTCCAGTTTTGAGAATAAATTATTAAAATGTTTCATCCTTCCAATTTTATTTAATTATGGCTTATATTTGCGTGATATGGTCACTCAAATTGCCTAGAAGATATGAGGGTTTACGTCGTATCGGACGATAACCTCGGAACCTAAACGAGTTAGGGCTTAGATCGTACAACAGAGCTATACGAATGTGGAGGATTTAGAGTTACACAAATTGCCTAGAAGATATGAGGGTTTACGTCGTATCAGGCGACAACCTCGGAACCTAGAACGAGTTAGGGCTCAGATCGTACAGCAGAGCTATACGAATGCCTAAAGAAAAGGCGGAGGATTTATGTTGCGCTAGGGGGCTTAAATCGTACAGCAGAGTTATACGAATGCCTAAAGAAAAGGGTGGAGGATTTATGTTGCGCTAGGCAAACAACGTCTAGAAGATATGAGGGTTTACGTCGTATCGGACGACAACCTCGGAACCTAGAACGAGTTAGGAATCGTATGGCAGAGCTATACGAATGCCTAAAGAAAAAGGTGGAGGATTTATATTGCGCTAGGCAAACAAACAGAGCTATACGAATGCCTAAAGAAAAGGTGGAGGATTTATGTTGCGCTAGGCAAACGACCTCGAGCTTACGTCGTATCGGACGACAACCTCGGAACCTAGAACGAGTTAGGGCTTAAATCGTACAGCATTGTACGAATGCCTAAAGAAAAGGTGGAGGATTTATGTTGCGCTAGGCAAACAACCTCGAAAAGATCGGACGACAACCTCGGAACCTAGAACGAGTTAGGGCTCAGATCGTACAGCAGAGCTATACACAAATTGCCTAGAAGATATGAGGGTTTACGTCGTATCGGACGACAACCTCGGAACCTAGAAGAGTTACACAAATTGCCTAGAAGATATGAGGGTTTACGTCGTATCAGGCGACAACCTCGGAACCTAGAACGAGTTAGGGCTCAGATCGTACAGCAGAGCTATACGAATGCCTAAAGAAAAGGCGGAGGATTTATGTTGCGCTAGAGGGCTTAAATCGTATAGCAGAGCTATACGAATGCCTAAAAAAAAGGTGGAGGATTTATGTTGCGCTAGACAAACAATCTCGAAATCCTATGGATTGTTATTTAATTTCTAGAAAAAGGAATAGTTTTGCTGAGGAAGACATGTTCTGCTGTTGAAGATGGCCGTGCTGCCCACTGCGTTAGCTCCAAGCTCCCCGACATGACGAGTTTAAGTTTTTTAGGGTGTCTAGTTATAGTGTCAAATCAAACGGCTTTATGGTTGTAGTCCTCTAAACGTCCAATGTAAAAGAAAACCTGCTTGAAGCTATATAATATAAAGTGTGCAGCGCAGGAACAAATAATAGAATGCATGTAGAACAGTAGTAGGCAAAAACAGGAGCAGTATAACACGTTTTATAGTACGGTAGCAGGTAGAAACAAGAAAATTATAACATGCTTTACAGTACAGTAGCAAATAGGAATATGAAAATTATAACATGCTTTACAGTACGGTAGCAGGTAGAAACAGAAAAATTAAGTGCTGTAAAATGTAAAGCAAACCTGTATGCCCGTGAGATCCGATGTTCCTTAAGTATAGCAAGCCTAAATGCATCTGAAAAAAACAAAGTCCGGAAGAAAACGTCATCCAGGAAATCTGAGAAAAAGAGGAAAACTCGAGAAAATCAACGAAAAAGACTCAAGTAAAAGAAAATTCTCAAAACTCATGGGGAAATCCCGAAAGAAAGGAAAAGTAACACGAGTGCCCTGTCCCAAAACTTTGATAAAACAAAAACAAGATTCGGATGAGGGGGACCGCAAGCATTCGCATGGGACTAGGCTCAGCTGTATATTTATTCTCGAGGGTCCACGAAGACTACTCAGTCACTCGGATGTATAGAATCCGCCACTCGTCTAGAAAGGGTGTCTTGAACCTCACTTAGAAGGCTGTTTCCCAGCCTAAACAGGTATTCGTTAGGTGGACAACAAACTTTAAAAAGTATTTTAAAATTTATGTTTTCGACATACGCACAAATTTTAAACATGCAAAAAAGTGTTATTAATTTTGTTTCGTTGAAAAGTATGTTTTTGTTTGAAGATGGTTTATCAAAACTTATCTTTGTTTTTTTAGAAATTTTTGTTGTTTACGAGTCGATTACACTGTCGGGCGTGAGACTGCCAATCATCTGAGGAGTTTCGAGCAAACTCCCACTAGACTTATGTCGGTGAAAGATACCATATTCTATTGTTCATCAAATGCCTGAATCTTAATGTTATAGGATATAATATCTTTCTGTTTTATCTTCGGTGTGCCTTTATCATCAACACCGTACGCGCCAAAACTACTACTTGCGACCTTGCTTGATGGTTTCACGTATATCAAAAGGCTATACGTGGACACTTTTGCATCGAACATAAGCGTCGAAAAACCGAACCAAGAAGCAAGGAAAAAAAGAACAAAAATTGGGTGAGAGAGATGAGACACTAATCCATCTAAAACACCGAGAAGGAGATTGGATTAGTTCTCAAAACTCGCATCGAAAAGACCTGGAAAAGTAGGGCCCAAGCTCTTTCCTAACAAACATAAATGACAAACTTGCGCTAAATTTTCCCAAACCCCAAAGACATAGGATTGATCAAGTCCACCAAATGTTTTTTCAAAATGAGGTTTAAAATCTCCCAAACTTCAAAAGAAAGTGACCTCGGGGAAATCACTATCTATATTTCCAAACTCATACCAAAATCAAAATTCTCCAACTTTCAAATTAATAGATAGTCTCATACATTAAATAAGCACGAAATCTTCCCATAAAGCCACATAAACGCTCACAACCAGGGTCAATAGAGAGGAGGAGGCAGCCGCCAAGGCTCTCGACCAAGGCCAAGAAACGGGGACAAATGAAATTCACGGCTAAAGCAAGAGACAGCTGCTAAGACCCATAATCAAGGGCAGCCCAAGAGACAACAAGTAAGGCCTACGGTTAAGACAAGAAAGAGCCCAGAAAAGAACTGTTAGAGCTCACAGTTTAAGGCAACAAAGAGCAGCTGCAAAAGCCCACGACCAGAGGTCATCCAAATCACAAGGCCCACGGTCACAGCAACTCAGAGCACAAAGGGGCTCACGACTATGGCAAACAAAAGGACCGCCAATGGCTAGTGTGCCTCTCTGATAAATACGAAAGGATAATTAAAGTAATTATTATTTTTGGGATGACAAACTTGATTAATCCACAACACTCAAGCCAGTCAAGCCTAGTAAGGAGGACCAAATCACACCCAATTACCCCCAATAGGCCTCACGGGTAAGGACCAAAAGGGCAGGCTCACAACTGAGGCAAACCCAATAAACAACAAATGAGGCTCACAACTAAGGTGAACCCGAATCAATTCCCTACAAGTATTGATATACATAGGAGAGTACAAAGCATCACCAGTCTCTCAAAGCAACAAGTTTGATCCATCTATCATCATTCAAATGATTCAAGCTCAACAAGAGGGGATAAATTAAACTCAAGAAATTCCAATGGGTCTCACGGGTAGGAGTAGGAACCAAAGTCAGCAAAACCACCTCCAAATCATCTCTCGGGTAAGGGCCAAACAAAGCAAACCAAGCCCCCCCACTAGAGCCAAATCGAGCCCAGCAAGGCTAAAACAAGCAAACACAACCCCCACTTTAGAGCCAAACCAAGTCCAGCAGAAGCCAAACAAAACAAACACAACCCCCAACTAGAGCCAAACCGAGCCCAGCAGAGACCAAACACAAGAGCTCTTAAAGCCAGGAAAAGAGCTCTAACACCTCAATAAAAGTCAAGACTCAAGTTTCCACAGAAATCAACGTCCCATACTCCTGAAATGAAAATCGAGCACCAACAAAAAAACAAAGCCGAGCCATTCAAGGCCCAAAACTGAGCCTAACAATATTAAAATCCAGACCCCCTATAAAGCATTAAAGATCCAACCATTTCAAACCCAAAACCGTAACTCCAAATCAAGCCAAAACGGAGCCCAGCAGGGACTAAAACCCAGCCTAGCGATATTAAAATCCAGGCCTCCATAAAAAAAATAAAGTTCCAGCCGTTTCAAGCCAAGACCAAGCCAACACCAAGCCGCAGCTAAGACTCAAATTCCAGTTACAACAAGATGGTCGAAAGAAAACATTTCCATACCCCTGAGACATCAAAATATAGAAACGACACATGCCGTACACAAGAACAATTACAAAATTATTGCGAATCAACATAAATTCATCCACCACCCGTATATTTGAGCCAAGACACCGGTGGGATATCAAAACCGAGCCCAGCAGGGGCCAAAACCGAGCTCAGAGCTCAACCAGATTAAAACAGGCCCAAGCATTGATATAAATTCATACTTTAATAGAAATTAAAGTTCCAGCCACTTGTAGGTAAAATCGAGCCATCCAAAGTTAAGAAACAACTTGCATGTCTAAACATCCCAAGCATGAAATTATTCCAACAAATATTTGAACAGGGGAGGAACTTCACGAGGAGCTAAACCAAGCCCTCACAACAAGCTACAACACTTTCCAAATTAAATAGATTTTCTCATAGCATACATTTCAAGCCAGGGAAAACCACAAGAAGCCAAAACGAGCCCCCAGACATGCATAAAACAGTAAAATGCACTCCCTAGCATGCATGAAAGGCCAAATAACCTCTCAAATATTTCGTTCTAAATGAAAGATAAGCGAAAAATTTAACAATACACATCCCAACATGCTTGCAAGAGGAGTATAAATTATTCCAAAACCATGCTTCAATTATGCAAATCACTGCCAACATAAATATGATAGGATAAACAAAGAACATGCCATATCTCCACCACTTTAAGCAAATATCCAAGTCTAATTCCTAAACATACTCACATTTCATCTTTCACATGCCCCCTAAAGTGAATATCTCAAAATGTATGAAAGTAAAGTGAACTAACGTGTATCATCCAACAGAGCCAAGCTCAAAGGCTCGACAGAGGGAAAATCGAAAGGTAACGAGGCACTGAGAAAAAGGGGGGGAAGAAGAGTACCTTCCTTTGATACCAATGTAAAACACTGCAACCCAAGAAGCTACCTCAAGGATATGCTCTCACAGAAATCTCCTCCTAAGCTTCTCCCACAACCAAAAATTTCTATCCCTCTCAGAATACTTTTTCTCAACAAACCAAAAAAAATCAAAGGAAACTATGTTTATAGGCAGAGAAGAGAGGGGAAGAAACAGAAGGTCACCCCTTGCACCCACGATGCTCGAATCGGGCCAAAAAAGAGAAGGACGCGCTCCCTGCTCACAGAAGGCGAAGCCACCGAAACATCTCGGACTGAGTGGCAAGCCCAGTGGCAGCGTGGGAAGCATCGGGAAGAAGAGAAAATTTTGTCATTCAAGTGTACCAGGGAACCAACTTCCCAGAGTCAAACTACGAAGAAAAGGAAAACCATGACCTAAAGAGACTGACACGACTTCGGGAAGGAAGGTCGCGGGCAGAAGGATGTCAGGCAAGGACGAACGAGGTCAATTTTCTCTCGCGTGGAGGAGGAGCTCGGTTGGCTCGAGACCGAGAAAGGGAAAGGCCAGACACGCGAACGAGAGAGGGAAAGGAAGGCNGAAGAAAGGAGATCACACACTCGACCCCCGGCACTCGAATCGGGCTAAAGAAGAAAAGGACGCTCTCCCTGCTCACAGAAGGCGAAACCACTGAAACATCTCGGACCGAGTGGCCAGCCCCGTAGCAGCGAGGGAAGCATCTGGAAGAAGAGGAGATTTTGCCGTTCAAGTGTACCAGGGAACCAACTCCCAGAGTCAAACTACCAAGAAAAGGAAAACCACAGCCTAGGGAGACTCGCACGGCTTCGGGAAGGAAGGCCGCGGGTAGAAGGATGTCAGGCAAGGACGAACGAGGTCAACTTTCTCTCGTGTGGAGGAGGAGGAGCTCGGTCGGCTCGNGAAATCTTCCCATAAAGCCACATAAACGCTTACAACCAGGGTCAATAGAGAGGAGGAGGCAGCCGCCAAGACTCTCGGCCAAGGCCAAGAAACGTGGATAAATGAGATTCACGGCTAAAGCAAGGGATAACTGCCAAGACCCATAATCAAGGGCAGCCCAAGTGACAACAAGTAAGGCCTACGGTTAAGACAAGAAAGAGCCCAGAAAAGAACTGTTAGAGCTCACAGTTTAAGGCAGCAAAGAGCAGCTGCAAAAACCCACGACTAGAGGTCATCCAAATCACAAGGCCCACGGTCACAGCAACTCAGATCACAAAGGGGCTCACGACTATGGCAAACAAAAGGACCGCCAATGGCTACTATGCCTCTCTGATAAATACGAAAGGATAATTAAAGTAATTATAATTTTTGGGATGACAAACTTGATTAATCCACAACACTCAAGCCAATCAAGCCTAGTAAGGAGGACCAAATCACACCCAATGACCCCCAATAGGCCTCACGGGTAAGGACCAAAAGGGGAGGCTCACAACTGAGGCAAACCCAAGAAACAACAAATGAGGCTCACAACTAAGGTGAACCCCAATCAATTCCCTACAAGTATTGATATACATAGGAGAGTACAAAGCATCACCAGTCTCTCAAAGCAACAAGTTTGATCCATCTATCATCATTCAAATGATTCAAGCTCAACAAGAGGGGATAAATTAAACTCAAGAAATTCCAATGGGTCTCACGGGTAGGAGTAGGAACCAAAGTTAGCAAAACCACCTTCAAACCATCTCTCAGGTAAGGGCCAAACAAAGCAAACCAAGTCCCCCAACTAGAGCCAAACCGAGCCCAGCAAGGCTAAAACAAGCAAACACATCCCCCACTTTAGAGCCAAACCAAGTCCAGTAGAGGCCAAACAAAACAAACATAGCCCCCAACTAGAGCCAAACCGAGCCCAGCAGAGGCCAAACACAAGAGCTCTTAAAGCCAGGAAAAGAGCTCTTAACACCTCAATAAAAGTCAAGACTCAAGTCTCCACAGAAATCAACGTCTCATACTCCTGAAATGAAAATCGAGCACCAACAAAAAAACAAAGCCGAGCCATTCAAGGCCCAAAACTGAGCCTAACAATATTAAAATCCAGACCCCCATAAAGCATTAAAGATCAAACCATTTCAAATCCAAAACCGTAACTTCAAATGAAGCCAAAATCGAGCCCAGCAGGGACTAAAACCCACCCTAGCGATTTTAAAATCCAGGCCTCCATAAAAAAAATAAAGTTCCAGCCGTTTCAAGCCAAGACCAAGCCAACACCAAGCCGCAGCTAAGACTCAAATTCCCGTTAGAACAAGATAGTCGAAAGAAAACATTTCCATACCCCTGAGACATCAAAATATAGAAACGACGCATGCCTTACACAAGAACAATTACAAAATTGTTGCGAATCAAAATAAATTCATCCACCACCCGTATATTTGAGCCAAGACACCGGTGGGATATCAAAACCGAGCCCAACAGGGGCCAAAACTGAGCTCAGCAAGAACCAAAAGCCAAAGTCAGAGCTCAACAAGATTAAGACAGGCCCAAGCATTGATATAAATTCATACTTTAATAGAAATTAAAGTTCCAGCCACCTGTAGGTAAAATCGAGTCATCCAAAGTTAAGAAACAACTTGCATGTCTAAACATCCCAAGCATGAAATTATTCCAACAAATATTTGAACAGGGGAGGAACTTCACGAGGAGCTAAACCAAGCTCTCAGACCAAGCTACAACACTTTCCAAATTAAATAGATTTTCTCATAGCATACATTTCAAGCCAGGGAAAGTCACAGGAAGTCAAAACCGAGCCCCCAGACATGCATAAAACAGTAAAATGCACTCGCTAGCATGCATGAAAGGCCAAATAACCTCTCCAATATTTCGTGCTAAATGAAAGATAAGCGAAAAGTTTAACAATACACATCCCAACATGCGTGCAAGAGGAGTATAAATTATTCCAAAACCATGCTTCAATTATGCAAATCACTGTCTACATAAATATGATAGGATAAACAAAGAACATGCCATATCTCCACCACTTTAAGCAAATATCCAAGTCTAATTCCTAAAACATACTCACATTTCATCTTTCACATGCCCCCTAAAGTGAATATCTCAAAATGTATGAAAGTAAAGTGAACTAGCATGCTGTATCATCCAACAGAGTCAAGCTCAAAGGCTCGGCAGAGGGAAAACCGAACGGCAACGAGGCACTGAGAAAAAGGGGGGGAAGAAGAGTACCTTCCTTTGATACCAATGTAAAGCACTGCAACCCAAGAAGCTACTTCAAGGATATGCTCTCACAGAAATCTCCTCTTAAACTTCTCCCGCAGCCAAAAATTTCTATCCCTTCTCTCAGAAAACGTTTTCTCAACAACCCAAAAAAAATCAAATGAAACTATGTTTATAGGCAGAGAAGAGAGGGGAAGAGACAGAAGGTCACCCCTTGCACCCAGTGCGCTCGAATCGGGCCAAAAAAGAGGACGCGCTCCCTGTTCACATAAGGCGAAGCCACCGAAACATCTCGGACCGAGCGGCAAGCCCAGTGGCAGCGAGAGAAGCATCGGGAAGAAGAGAAGATTTTGTCATTCAAGTGTACCAGGGAACCAACTTCCCAGAGTCAAACTACTAAGAAAAGGAAAACCATAGCCTAGGGAGACTGACACGACTTCGAGAAGGAAGACCGCTGGCAGAAGGATGTCAGGCAAGGATGAACGAGGTCAACTTTCTCTCGCGTGGAGGAGGAGCTCGGTTGACTCGAGACCGAGAAAGGGAAAGGCCAGACACTTGAACGGGAGAGGGAAAGGGAGGCAGAGCTCGGCTGCGTGCGTTTAGGGATTTAGTCTTTAAAGAGGAAAGGGGTAAAATGATTTTATATAAATTAATATATATATATATATATATNGTGCCCCCTCCCAAAACTTCGATAAAACAAAAAGAAGATTCAGATGAGGGGGGACCGCAAGCACTCGTATGGGACTAGACTCAGCTATATTTATTCTCGAGGGTCCACGAATACCGCAAGCACTCGTATGGGACTAGGCTCAGCTATATTTATTCTCGAGGGTCCACGAAGGCTCTACTCGGTCAACCCGAAATAATAGAACCTGCCACTCGTCTAGAAGTGTGTCTTGAACCTCACTTAGAGGGCTATTTCCCAGCCTAAACAGATAATCGTCAGGTGAACAACCAACTTTTAAAATACGTTTTATATTTTTGACATACACACAAATTTTTAAACATGCAAAGAAAAGTTATTAATTTTTGTTTCGTAGAAAAGTATATTTTGTTTAAAAATGGTTTATCAAAACTTATCTTCTTTTCATTCTTTTTTTTTTTTAGAAATTCCTTTGTTGTCCACAAATCGATTACGCTGCCACACGTAGGATTGCCAACGTCCTGAGGAGGTTCGAGCCGACTACCGCTAGACTTATGTCGGTGAAGAATACCATATCCTATTGTTCATCAAATGTCTGGATCTTGATGTTACAGGATAGGGCATCTTTCTGCTCTATCTTTGGTGTGCCTTTATCATCAACACCGTACGCCCCAAAACGACTACTTGCGACCTTNTTGATTTGCTTTAGGAGATTTTCTTGCTTATTTGTTTGATTTGATGGAGGAGATTCTATTTGATTTAATTGATGAAGGATTTTCATGTTTTCTATAGAATGATTTGTGTTTGAAGGCATGAATTAATTATTAAAGATTTGGGTAGTGATAACTTTAGATGAATGNGATTTGTTTGATTTGATGGAGGAGATTCTATTGATTTAATTGATGAAAGATTTTCATGTTTTTTATAGAATGATTTGTGTTTGAAGGCATGAATTAATTATTAAAGATTTGGGTAGTGATAACTTTAGATGAATGATTGAGCATTTACATTTTTTTTTGTTGCTACTATGAAGTTGAGTCGGCATGATTTTGCAATTGGGTGTATTTTCTTGGCAAATTAAACTTGGAATGAACAAAATTTAAATGCAAAAAAATTACTTTGAATTAGTTCAATATAATATATTGTGGAAGAAAACTAGAGTGTTAAACAATCAAACGAAGATATTANGATGAACAAAATTTAAATGCAAAAAAAAAATACTTTGAATTAGTTCAATATAATATATTGTGGAAGAAAACTAGAGTGTTAAACAATCAAACGAAGATATTAAGTGTATTTCTTGGTGTTTTGGGTTTGGAATGAACAAAATTTTGATGCAAAACTTAGTTTTAATAGGTAAGAAAACTAAGGTGTCAAAAAATTAAACAAAGGTTGCAAGTTGCTAGGACAGATGCAAAATAATAGTTTTCAGAATTTTATCATGCATAAAACTTGAAAATTTCAGTGTTAAACTCTTAAGATTTAATAATGATACAAAACGAGTTGTGACGACAAGAAAACATAGCGAAAATGCGATAAAAAAGTGACATGTTCATTATGTGAAAAACTAGTATGAGCTCAATATGGAGATAACATTTGATGGACATCCATTGGAACGGCTTGTTATAATTCCACTTGGCTTCTGATTTTTTGAAGAAGAGTAGGGTTTTTGTTACAAATAAAGGGAAAAGTGGGGTCTTGACTAAGAGTAAAAAGAGAGAGAGTTAAAGTTGGAAAGAACAAAGAGAAGGGGAGAAAAGTAAGATTGGCTTACAACCTAGGAGGAATGGGATCTTTTGTTGCATTCTTTTGTATTATTTAATATTATATGCATTGCCTTACATACTTTAATGCATTCTTTGATGTAGAGTGACACAATGGGAGAGTTTTGAAATTATTAAGTAATTGAAGATGAAAGTGAGAAGGAATAAGAAGGGGGCATATCACAAATAAGAGATGAGCCAGTCACTTTTGATGGAGAAGGATGAGAAGATAAATATCACCTTATTGGCTTATACAACATATCCATAAAAGTATATGATTATGGACATTTAAATATATTGAAATGTAATCTTTATTTCAAAATTCTCAATCAAACTGCACATTATATATATATATATATATATATATATATATATATATATATATATATATATATATATATATATATATNAAATGGGTGTCCTCCTTAGGCAAAATTGACTCTCCGGACGTGCCAGTGCAGTCCGTTTTGTCATCCGGGTTCGCTCGAACGACGTCATCGACAATCAGGTCAAAAACACGTCAAAATTCAAATTTCACAAATTTCGACCCGGGATCGATCGTTTCAAAAGGTTTATTCGAGTCTTCGACAGGTAACGGTGCAAGCGATATGAATCGTGGGGATCGGACGTGTCGACTCTCCGAATTACGAATTGTTGTGCGCGCGGGAGTGCGAACTGTGCAAAAGGCCACCCTAAGGCTCAAAAGGTCCTATAGGTATCCCTTTTGGGTTTCCTCATGTTGGTTTCTCCCTTCTAAGTACTAGAAGTCGATACCACACACACGAAACTCTAAAGGGGACAAAAGTATGCTCAATTTCTAAAACGAGGCCGGTCCTATTTCTAAGGTTCTAAGATAGTTAAAGGGAGACCCCTAAGGCTAGATCCTAAGTCCTACGAGGAAGATTAGACCTCACTAAAAATGAGGTCAACAAATGGACCCCCAATAGGTATGGTGTGTCGGACGAGCACACCGCGCGTATTGGTGTTAACCGAAAAGATCGACGAAACTAATACGAAAGTCTAGGCCATCCTACCTAGAATAAAGCGTAGAAATGAGTGACAAACACATCCGCTCAGGATTAGAAGATGGATTTCAGACTATCGAGCTTCGGGTGTAGATTTCGAATTCAAGTTAGAATTTGATTGGTGTTTGATTTAGTGCTAAAAAGGGAGTAGGGCGGAGGCCTACGGTCCCGGGGTATATCGGTGGGAGTAGGGCGGAGGCTTATGGTCCTGAGAGAGTAGAACGATGGTCTATGGTCCCGGAGTATATTGGTGGGAGTAGGGCGGAGACCTACTGTCCCGAGGGAGTAGAACGGAGGACTACGGTCCCGTAGTATATTGGTGGGAGTAAGGCGGAGGCCTACGGTCCCGAGGGAGTAGAACGGAGGTCTACAGTCCCGGAGCATATCGGTGGGAGTAGGGCGGAGGCCTACGGTCCCGAGGGAGTAGAACGGGGAGCGTATCGGTGGGAGTAGGGCGGAGGCCTACGGTCCCGATGGATTAGAACGGAGGTCTACGGTCCCGAAGCATATCGGTGGGAGTAGGGCGTAGGTGGGAGTAGGGCGGAGGCCTACGGTCCCGAGGGAGTAGAACGAAGGTCTATGGTCCCGGAGCATTTCGGTGGGAGTAGGGCGGAGGCCTACGGTCCCGAGGGAGTAGAACGGACCTACGGTCCCGGATAATTTCGGTGGGAGTAGGGCGGAGGCCTACAGTCCCGAGGGAGAGTAGCGGAGGTCTACGGTCCCGGATTAAATATCGGTGGGAGTAGGGCGGAGGCCTACGGTCCTGGAGCATATCGGTGGGAGTAGGCGGAGGCCTACGGTCCCGAGGGAATAAATTGGAGGTCTACGGTCCCGGAGCATATCGGTGGGAGTAGGGCGGAGGCCTACGGTCTCGAGGGGGAGTAGAACGGAGGTTTCCGTTATCGGAGCATTTCGGTGGGAGTAGGGCGGAGGCCTACGGTCCCGAGGGAGTAGAACGGAGGTCTCCTACGGTCCCGGATAATTTCGGTGGGAGTAGGGCGGAGGCCTACAGTCCCGAGGGAGAGTAGCGGAGGTCTACGGTCCCAGCCGAGGGAGTAGAACAGAGGTCTACGGTCCCGAAGCATTTCGGTGGGAGTATGGCGGAGGCCTACGGTCTCGAGGGAGTAGAACGGAGGTCTACGGTCCCAGAGCATTTTAGTGGGAGTAGCGCGGAGGCCTACAGTCCCGAGAGAGTAGAACGAAGGTCTACGGTCCCGGAGCATTTCGGTGGGAGTAGGGCGGAGGCCTACGGTCCTGATGGAGTAGAGCGGAGGTCTACGGTCCCGGAGCATTTCGGTGAGAGTAGGGCGGAGGCCTAACGATCCCAAGGGGGTAGAACGAAGGTCTACGGTCTCGGAATATATTGGTGGGAGTAGGGCGGAGGCTTACGGTCCCGAGGGAGTAGAATTGAGGTCTACGGTCCCGGAACATTTTGGTGGGAGTAGGCCGGAGCATATCGGTGGGAGTAAGGCGGAGGCCTACGGTCCTAAGGGAGTAAAACGGAGGTCTACGGTCCCGGAGCATTTCGGTGGGAATAGAGCGGAGGCCTACGGTCTCGAGGGAGTGGAACGGAGGTCTACGGTCCCGTAGCATATCGGTGGGAGTAGGGCGGAGGCCTGCGGTCCCGAGGGAGTGGAACGGAGGTCTACGGTCCCGGAGCATTTCAGTGGGAGTAGGGCGGAGGCCTACTCNAGAGGCTTATGGTTCCGAAGCATTTCAGTGGGAGTAGGGCGGAGGCCTACGGTCTCGAGGGAGTAAAACGAAGGTCTACGGTCCCGGAGCATTTTGGTGGGAGTAGGGCGGAGGCCTACGGTCCCGAGGGAGTAGAACGGAGGTCTACGGTCCCGGATTAAATTTCGTTGGGAGTAGGGCGGAGGCCTACGGTCCCAAGGGAGTAGAACGGAGGTCTACGGTCCTGAAGCATTTCGGTGGGAGTAGGGCGGAGGCCTACGGTTCCGAGGGAGTAGAACGGAGCATTTTGGTGGGAGTAAGGCGGAGGCTTACGGTCCCGAGGGAGTAGAACGGAGGTCTACGGTCCCGGAGCATTTCGGTGGGAGTAGGGCGGAGGCCTACGGTCCTGAGGGAGTAGAACGGAGGTCTACGGTCCCGGAGCATTTCGGTGGGAGTAGGGCGGAGGCCTACGGTCCCGAGGGAGTAGAACCTACGGTCCCGGATAATTTCGGTGGGAGTAGGGCGGAGGCCTACAGTCCCGAGGGAGAGTAGCGGAGGTCTACGGTCCCGGTGCATTTCGGTGGGAGTAGGGCGGAGGCCTACAGTGCCGAGGGAGTAGAACGGAGGTCTACGGTATCGGAGCATTTCGGTGGGAGTAGGGCGGAGGCCTACGGTCCCAAGGGAGTAGAACGGAGGTCTACGGTCCCGGAGCATTTCGGTGGGAGTAGGGCGGAGGCCTACGGTCCTGAGGGAGTAGAACGGAGGTCTACGGTCCCGGAGCATTTTGGTGGGAGTAGGGCGGAGGCCTACGGTCCCGAGGGAGTAGAACGGAGGTCTACGGTCCCGGATTAAATTTGGGTGGGAGTAGGGCGGAGGCCTACGGTCCCGAGGGAGTAGAACGGAAGTCTACGGTCCCTGAGCATTTCGGTGGGAGTAGGGCGGAGGCCTACGATTTCGAGGGAGTAGAACGGAGGTCTACGGTCCCGGAACATTTCGGTGGGAGTAGGGCGGAGGCCTACGGTCCCGAGGGAGTAGAACGGAGGTCTACGGTCCCCGAGAATTTCGGTGGGAGTAGGGCGGAGGCCTACGGTCCCGAGGGAGTAGAACGGAGGCCTACGGTCCCGGATAATTTCGGTGGGAGTAGGGCGGAGGCCTACAGTCCCGAGGGAGAGTAGCGGAGGTCTACGGTCCCGGATTAAATTTCGTTGGGAGTAGGGCGGAGGCCTACGGTTATGAGGGACGGTGGGAGTAGCGCGGAGACCTACGGTCCCGAGGGAGTAGAACAGAGGTCTACAATCCCGGAGCATTTCGGTGGGAGTAGGACGGAGGCCTACGGTCCCGAGGGAGGAAACGTGAGTAGTGATTGTGAGGATCGCGAAGGATTTTGTGCGGTGAGAAAGATGTGGAGCGTATGTGGAGGATGCAAAATGTGAGTGAAATGTGCAAGATTCGGTGAAGTGAAGATGTGGAACGCGAAGGAGAGACGCAGGATTCTGTGAAGTGAGTGTAGAGCGTGAGGGAAACGCAGAATTCTGTGAATCAGGATGTGGAGCGTGAGGGAAACGTGAATGATTTTGTTACCATTTTTTTATTTTCATTGCATAGCTTTTATTATATATTTTTAGTTTTGGATTTTTATTTATATAATTAAATTTTCTTCATGTCGTTTTTTGTTCCTTATAGGTTAAAACCACCGTGTGGTCATGCGGCTTTTCATCATGCGCACAGAAAGACAACTCAACAAACATGTCGAAATTCAAAACAAGCTTCATTGAATCTTCTTTCAATTCATGTAATACAACTGATCATATGCTGAAACTGCCCAAAACAGCATGCTGAGTACATTCATGTAAGAACTGTAGTATCACATATCATATCCCTTCCATTCTGATGTCGTGCAAAAAGGTAGCAAGTATTTGTCCATCCTTCGATGCCGGCTCGTGATCAAGCTAACCTTCTAAGCCACGCTTAGGGGTAAGAGTCCTTTTGCGTATATTTAGAGGTACAACCATCTCACAACTAGTACGGGCGTAGTTCCTCTAATTCTAAATCTGGCTGAAACCCGTGTGATATCTTGCTATCATCCATCCTTCTCAAAGTGACAGAAACTCTGCGATGCGGCACTCCTGAGATGCAATGCTTCACCAAGTCTGCTCCGTTTTCTTTCAAAATCAGAACTGAACCCACTGGCAGCGGAATCTTAACCGATCCTCTGAACTCTCCAGGTCCCACAATGTCAATTTCTCTTCCAAATAGAATGTTGCTCTTGCTCATGAAGGACACTGTACAGAAAGGCCTGACAGAGTCTTGGTGATCTATTTGGGGCGGAATGCAGTCTCCCTCCTCATAGATGTTAATAATACAACTATTTGGGATACAATCTGCAGGCAGTATGCTCCACCTTACCATTCTTTTGATCATCTTTCTTATCTCGGAAGGCAAAGGATCCACCTCGTCGTATCTCAAGATACCCGGGGGATTCCCCAGCCTATCCTTCGTGAAGTTGTAGCAGCAACCGCATTGAATTGTAATTTGTCTTTTGTCTCTCATCCATTTCTGCGGCTCTGAGTTCGTTTTCGTCATCAATAATCTAGCACGACCTTTGTCTCGCAAGTCAAACACATAGTCCAGAATTCTCCTCTCATCCCTTTCTAAGAAAACTCCTGTATGTAATTCCAAACCTTCCAAAATATTGACAGACTTTCCTCGGATCCCCTCGTAGAATTCAAATTCCTGTTTTCTGACTCTGTTCATTCTTTCGAGCTCGATTGCAGGGATCCTTTGCACGTGTCGGGGCTGCTCCCTTGTCCGGAATTGTGGCGTCTCAGCAAACCTTGGGACGTACGGCTCGACTTCTGGATGTTCGACATTTCTCAATATCATACTCGCAGCGGTGTATTCTTCGAATGTCCCGTAGCGCTCCAAGCGTAGAACATTACACTCGGGGCATTCTGTAAATGCCCCGGCTGCTGACGTCCCCCTCGGGATCTCTATATTACACATCGGACATCTCGGGCAAAGCTCGTCGGGAACCTCTGACTGTGTAGACTCCACACCAAACCCTACCTCGCCTCCGGCGACCGGCGGACTAGTGGAATTCTCTCTTAGGCTATAGTCGTAGACCCTCTCCTCAGGAATCGGGGTAAGTGTTGTTTCTGCCTCCCTTGTACGTCTTCTTTTCAGGCGAACGAAGGCTCTGTGTTTGTGGAGGTTGGCATTTCGACGTTGTGTCCTTCTCAGTGACGCGTCAGGAACTATCAGCAAAAGCACCGACCAAGCCTCCCGTCGGTGTGGTGATCATCGGCTGCAACTGACTAGTCTCTTCCATCGGATACTGTATCCTTTCCACTTTCTGTCTCTTTAGTGAGCAGTCTTCCCTGACACCGATTTTAAGTAGTGACGGTAACCCTTCTGTCTCCCGGCGGTTGACGATGTCCATCAGAGGACCCTCGTATTCAATGTTGACCTGACCGTAGTCCAAGTCAAAGCTCACAACGCCACCCTGAGCTGCCTTTTATTTATTCAGTGCGAGATTTAAGCCGTCTTTAAAAGAGAAGATCAACTTCAGACTTGACATTTTCCTGCAAAAAGACTGGAAAACATCAGCGCGCTGAAATCTAAAACGAACATGAACAACAGAACATTATTAAGTAGATTTTAGAATTATAAAGGTGCAAACATCTTTTTTTTTAATTTAAATTGGTGAAATTTAGAACGAAAGTGAGGAACTTATAAGTGCAAATTCAAAATTTCATTTTATTAAGATTAATTTTATTACAAAATTTTGGGACCCAGTCACAGACACTAGCCGAACAGTCATTTCTCAGGCCCAACAT
Source organism: Phalaenopsis hybrid cultivar (assembly GCA_002079205.1). NCBI lineage: Eukaryota > Viridiplantae > Streptophyta > Magnoliopsida > Asparagales > Orchidaceae > Phalaenopsis > Phalaenopsis hybrid cultivar. The sequence continues at coordinate 185,096 of JXCR01147289.1, forward strand.
TATTTTCGGAGCTTCACTCCGGGGAACGTTAAGTTGCATAATAAGTCTTCAAATATCTCCCATTGACCGACAACATAGGCCTTTCGCCTCGAAAGTCCACTAGCTAGTAAGATCCTCCTGAATAGACATTTTTCCACGACAAATGGTCCCTGCCAAGTTGGTTCGAACTTTCCGCCTATCATGCGGTGTGCAAGGATAGGTCTCTTGAGAACAAGTACGAGATCACTAATTTTGAACGTCCTAGGGCGGATCAGCTTGTCGTGAGCCTGTGCCATTCTCGCTTGATAAAGCTCTAGATTCTGCTGCGCTTCTAATCGTTTTCCTTTGAGACTCTCCAAATCTATAAGTCTGAGTTTGGCGCTGTCTTCTGTTGTAATCTGATTAGCGACGGCTATTCTAAGAGACGGTAGTTGAACGTCCAACGGAAGTACGGCCTCGGATCCATAGATGAGCGCATACGGTGTACACTGGGTGGGAGTTCTGAACGTCGTCCGGTAGGCCCACAAAGCTTCTAACAACTTCTCATGCCATCCTCTCTTGTTCTCGTCCAAAGTCTTCTTCAAAATCTGCACGAGCGTCTTATTGAAGGCTTCGGCTAAACCGTTCGCTCTGGGATTATAAATCGTGGAGTACTTCCAATCTATCCCATGTCGTCTGACGAAACTATTGATCTTAGTACTTTTAAACGCGGACCCGTTGTCGGAAATCACTCTGCGCGGAACATCAAAGCGGTATATAATCTGACTCTTGAAAAACTGGAGAACGTGTTGTGCTGTAACTTCACGTAACAGTATTGCCTCTGCCCATTTGGAGAAGTAATCTGTAGCTGCGAGAATAAATCTGTCCCTTTGAAGATGGAGGGTCTATCGGACCCACTATATCCGTGCCCCAACACTCGAGAAGCCACGAAGTGACGGTCGGGTGTAACACATTCGGAGGCTGGTGCAAAACCACTCCGTACACTTGGCACAAGTGACACTTTCTAGCGGTATCTATGCAATCTGTTAACATTGCTGGCCAATAGTACCCGAGTCTTTTATTCTTCATTTTCATTTTTGGCCCTGACTGGTGCGCTCCACACAATCCGACGTGTACCTCTTTAACAATATCCTGTGCTTCGGCTGTGCTCAGGCATCTCAGTCACATCTGATCAAACGATCTCCTGTAGAGGACATTATCTACCAAGGCATACGACAAGACTCTTCTCGTGATATGATATGCGGTCGACTTATCTTCTAGCAATTTTTCTGTTTGCAAAATACTCTATTAAAGGCCTGCGCCAATCTTCGAGATTGTCTGCCACTGTAGCTACTATTTCTTCTTCCTTTCCGAGCCTGTGCAAACTGTCGATGTCGATCTGTGACAAAATCTGACGTCCCTGTACTGTAATGTCGACGGAATCCTCCAATGGACACGCCATTTCTTTAGCAAGTTTTGCTAGAGCGTCGGCCCGAGCGTTCTCTCCTCGAGGAATCCGGTACAAAGCTACGCAAGGAATCTGTTCCAACAACTTCATCGCATACTGATGGTATTCTGCTAATCTCGGCTTTAAGATCCTATACTGTCCAACAACCTGTTGAATGACGAGTTGTGAATCTCCATAAATAGCAATGTTTGTTATATTCATCGAGATTATCAATTCCAATCCGATAATCAAGGCTTCATACTCTGCTTCATTATTCGTGCACGACTCTGTCAAGTGGTAAGAAAACCTTAATATTCTTTGGTCCGGCGCGACGAAAATCAAGCCAATTTCTGCTTTACTCGGTATGACTGTTTGTAATCCTTTATCTTTCCTGGCTTACGAAGCCCCATCAAAATACATTTCCCAACGTCGAGTACTGGACGGTTCCACTTGTAGTATCCGTTCATCTGGTAGTTCATCATCGAGAGGAACCCAGCTGAGAGTGGGTGTGCTGCAAGGAAATCAGCTAAAATTTGTTCCTTGATAGCGCGAAGGGGAACGAAAGTTTTATCGAATTGCAATAAAATCATCGACCACCTTGTTAAACGTCCGGAAAGTGTTGGTCGGGTCATCAAATATTGCAACGGATTAACTTTTGAAATAAGGGTGACCCTATGAGAAAGCATGTAATGTCTAAGTTTCTAGGCGGCAAAAATTAAAGCTAGACAATGTTTCTCAATAGAAGGATACTATACTTCTGCTGGTATTAGACGTCGACTTAAGTAGTAGAGTGCGTTTTCCTTACCCTTGTCATTGACCTGAGCCAACAGAGCTCCGAGAGAGTCGTCTAAGACCGCGGTATAAAGTATCAACGGTCTTCCCGGGATAGGGGCTGCCAAAATAGGAGGTGTCATCAAATATTGCTTAACGTCCTCGAAATCCCGCTGATATTTCTCTTCCCAAACAAATTTCGCGTCCTTTTTAATTAATGCCGAGAAGGGCTGACACCTACCTGAGAGATTAAAAATAAAGCGTCTTAGGTATGTCAATTTCCCTTGAAAGGAACGCAGTTGTTTCAAGGTTTTAGGAGGAGGCATTTCCAAAATAGCTTTAATCTTATCTTGGTCAATCTCGATTCCCCGATAACGAACAACGAATCCTAAAAATTTCCCAGAGGTAACACCGAAGGCGCATTTCNTTTTCCCAACGTCGAGTACTGGACGGTTCCACTTGTAGTATCTGCTCATCTGGTAGCTCATCATCGAGAGGGGACCCAACTGAGAGTGGGTGTGCTGCAAGGAAATCTGCTAAAATCTGTCCCTTGATAGCGCGAAGGGGAACAAAAGTTATATCGAATTGCAATAAAATCATCGACCACCTTGCTAAACGTCCAGAAAGTGTCGGTCGGGTCATCAGATATTGCAACGGATTAACTTTCGAAATAAGGGTGACCCTATGAGAAAGCATGTAATGTCTAAGCTTCTGGGCGGCGAAAATTAAAGCTAGACAATGTTTCTCAATAGGCGGATACTTTACCTCCGTCGGTATTAGACGTCGACTCAAGTAGTAGAGTGCGTTTTCCTTACCCTCGTCATTGACCTGAGCCAACAGGGCTCCGAGAGAGTCGTCTAATGCTGCGGTATAAAGTATCAACGGTTTTCCCGGGATAGGGGCTGCCAAAACAGGAGGTGTCATTAAATACCGTTTAACGTCCTCAAAAGCCCGCTGACATTTCTCTTCCCAAACGAATTTGGCGTCCTTTTTAATTAATGCCGAAAAGGGCTGACACCTACCTGAAAGATTAGAAATAAAGCGCCTTAGATATGCCAATTTCCCTTGAAAGGAACGTAGTTGTTTCAAGGTTTTGGGAGGAGGCATTTCCAAGATGGCTTTAATCTTATCCGGATCGATCTCGATTCCCCGATAACGGACAACGAATCCTAAAAATTTCCCGGAGGTGACACCGAAGGCGCATTTCAAGGGATTCATTTTAAGATTATATTGTCGTAATCGTTCAAACACGATCCTCAAATCATACCAGTGACTTATTCGCTGCTTGCTCTTGATGACCAGGTCATCCACGTAGCACTCCACTTGGTTGTGGATGAGGTCATCAAAGATCCTCGTCTCGTTGATAAGTTGCTCCAGCGTTTTTCAGCCCGAACAGCATTACTGTGTAGCAGAAAATTCCAATAGGCATCCTGAAAGCTGTAAGTGCTGCGTCCTCTAGAGCCCTCTTGATCTGATTATAACCTGACGATCCATCCATAAAGGAGAAAATCTCATGTGTTGACGCAATGTCCACCATTAACTCTGGTATCGGTAGTGAAAATTCAACATTTGGACATGCTTTATTTAAGTCTCTAAAGTCAACACATACTCGAATTTGTCCATTCTTCTTCTTAACTGGCACAACGTTAGCTAGCCACGTGGGGTATTGCTCCTCTCGCACGAAGTTAGCGTCTATCAACTTCTTCACCTCGGCGATGACTTGGTGCTCTATTTCAAGACGCATTCTCCTGGGAGCCTGCTTTACTGGGGCCATACTCTTGTCCACTCCCAGTTTATGAACTGCGACCTCTGAAGATAATCCTGACATTTCATCATAGCTCCAAGAGAAGCAATCCTTGCATTTTAACAATAACTTGATCAAATCTGTAGCTTCCTCCTTGCTGAGCAGGGAACTTATAAAGCTAGGTCGGGGCTGCTCCTCAGTCCCGAGGTTAACTTCCCTTAATTCATCGAATGTTGACTTGATTTCTTCGGAGCGTCGTCTATTGGAGAGTCTTCAAAGTCATCTTCCACATCGAGATAACCCTCCCCTAACTTGCTAGTAACAACCATCCAAAATTCTGAATCATCGACTGGTCCTATCGGACCAAATCCGAGACCCTCCTTTGAATTGAGAGTTCGACCTTTAACGTTTCATAATTTTTCAAATAGTTGTAGTTTGTCCTTTGGCATTTGCTTCGGTACATGTCCCTGTTGAATTAATTTTTGTACATAAGGAGAAAAGTAACCAAATGGTAGTTCCATCAATTCATTAGAATCATCATCTTCCAAATTTACATGATTCTCCAAGATAGGAGAAGGAGAAGCACGGTAGAACTTGATCGGTTTGAAACCAACACCCCGGACTTCCTTGACATCTAAACTCTCGACCTTTTGAGGGTGAATCGGAGTAAGAGTCATGGCATGCACGTAGTGGTTAATCCGATCATACATCGATTCATATTCACTTTTCTCGACGTCTTCCAAAAAAATTTCAAACTGTGGCTTCTTTCGCTTTATCATCATCGCTTCTTCATTTGACTTTCCTTCGTCAGAACTTTCTTCCACATCAATGCTGATGGTCGGCTTAGTCCATTCAACAGTCGTGCTGGTTCTTCCTCGCCCGCGTCCCCGGCCTCGATCTCGGGTCCATGGAGTAAAAGAACCCCTACCAACTCGTTGCGGAGGAGTGACAGTGGATTATTGAAGCGGAGCTGAATAATCTTGCTCTTGTGATCCCTTTGAATCTTCAGTCTTATGTGGCACAACTTCTCGAGAAAAGACTGTCTTCTTCGGAGGAACATA
>JXCR01147291.1:0-11670 GCA_002079205.1 Phalaenopsis hybrid cultivar
TAACTTGGTCTTTTGCCCCTAGGCACCTCCAAATTACCTAACTGCCCTTGGGATCCAAATTTTGCCAAAATACCCAAAATTGATCAAAACTCATTCTAAACACTTTGAATACATCCAAATTTGCCAAAATCGATAAAAATTTCCAAAAACAGCCAAATTACCAAGATACCCCTCCATGACCCAAAAAATCAAAAAAATTCCAAAAATTCCTAAAAAATCTCAATAAATCCAAAAAATTCCCAATTTCATTTTGTCCAACTACACCATGGTCCAATTTGAGCATTTTTGACAAAACCCCCAAATTAGCCCCAATATTGGCTAACACCCCAAATTTCAACAATTGAATGCCTTAGACCTCAAATTGGCATCCAATTTTTGNCGCTTAGTGCAACATAAATCCTCAAACACATCTTTTAGGCATTTGTACAATCCTGTTGTACAATCTAAGCCCTNCTCTAGTTTATTTGATCGAGCCTAACCCTCAATTCTTGTGTTCATCCTTCGGGATAGATACAGGATTTGAGGTAAAACGCTCTTTCATTTAAACTATGAAAATTATGGGGTCAGTTTGACTTCATCTTTTTCAAAACTAAATTTAAAAAAAAAAACGTCCTTCCGAAGCGGGCAACGGGATTTCAATTCCGATGAACGACAGCATCTTACGGGCAAACCCCACACCAAAAATAGTGCCGACAGTATAGAAAAGGTAAACATGTCATTCAAGCATAACAGGCTCGCAGGAAGTGCGAGCACAATTAGTCTTTGGGTTAAAAACTCATGACTTGTAGATTTGACTCACATGACAGGTTGAGTGGCCAATTTAAAACAAAATAAAGGGGAGTGAGAATTGCAGCAAACAACATAGAGCTAACATTAACATTTACAATATTATAAGACATTGCAATCATTACAATTAATATCAAACTAGTTTAATCATTCACTGGTGTGGTCTAATAATAAGGCATTTCTCTTAAAGAAAACATCAAAAAAAACATTAACATTTAAAGTATTATAAATACTGTTCTGACATGTGCACGAGTGATATCAGTCTAGTTTACGTTTTGATATTTTTTTTTCCTCTCTCTTATTTCAAAATTTAAGTAGCATAGAATTTAAAATTTTCTCTCAACTTTAGGACATGGTATGTATATGGGACTACGGAAAATGACCATCATATAAGGGCTCGCAATTGTCAACCTACCTATATAAGTGTCATGAGCATATTAACTTGAGGGCCCTTTTGCCTTTATACGAGCTCACCTTCATCAACTTGCCTATATATGTTTCCTATTCATACAGATACAAGTTATCATATTTATTTATTTCTCACTTTTGTCACCCAATTGGTACAGGTATCATAAACATTTGCCAACTTACCTCCCTTATCATGACATTTGTTAAGCTCCACAAAATTCAATCATTACACGATTAACTAAACATACGATCCATTTTAAAACAGGTTGAATAACAGTATGCACAAAGTATGCAATTTACAAGCACCAAATATCTTTATTTAAAAGTATCATCAACTCACAAAAAATTTATGTAATCATTATTGTGTAGTCACTTATTGATGAATAGAAGGTCGGGCGCATGCCTTCCTATATATTAAGGGTCTCTATTATATCACCTACAAATTTAATAAACAATAAATGAGCGCATGCAAGATTAATATATATATATATATATATATCATATTAGAATTTGTGCATCTTACTTGCCTAACGATTTAACCCTTCAAGACGAACAACCCAAAATGTATTCCTTTTGTAAATGATTATAGTATTAGCTTACATATACAAGTTTATAAATCTACAACTCCGAGTAAAAATTAATTCATTAAACCCACTAGACAACTTAAAACAGGAAGTGATGAAATATAATATTTAATGTTCACGTTAGAAAATAAAAAGTGGCAAAATTTGAGTATCTAGGACAGCATAAAAAGAAGTATACATAGTTAATGCTAAAGTAGAACACTTTACCTCTGGTTTTCCGGTTGAAAGTATGCGAACTAGTGAAGACTTCCCCACATTGGGTGCTCCAACAAGGCAAAGGGTTGGAGTCTGTAGGTCCACCACAGGCATGGCACGCAGTGTCTTCAAGTTTCATAAATTAATCCATTTCGGATATTTAATTAGTCTAGGAATCCAACTCCTTCGCTACTTAAACGTTTATACAAAATTTGAACATAATAAAGAGTTTAAACTAGGAAATGAAACGATTTAAATTTGCTGGGATTAAAAATAACACAGACAAGTTCACATATTATATATCAATCACAGTAAGAATTATATATCAATCACAGTAAGATTAAATCAGAAGTGCATGTAAAACCCAACACATAATCTCCGTTATAATCACTCTGAGTTAAAATTGCAACTTGGCGTCAGCTATGAAAAGGAAATTGACAAAATTGTTAGCAAACAACACAAGCAACTTCAGGAAAAATAAGCATCTCAATGGTGAATTTCATATAAAAGAATCAAATGAAAATCAGAAATAACTTAAAAAATGGAAGGCAAAATACACAAGCATTATCCCAGTATCTTTGAAGGCACATATAATAAAATACAAAGAAGAAAATATCCTTAAGAAGAGTAGACTGAAGAATTAAAAAAAAATTATTTAGAAAATTTTCTAAGTATAACTAACTCCAAAAGATGAAGACTGCCTGACTACTAAGAGAACTTAACAAAAAGAAACTCTTATTTTTATTTGTGCTACGTAGTAAAAAAAAAGGAGCAATTTGAAAAGGTTCCTCTTTGAATAGATTTGTTGCCGCCTGAAAAGACAATATGCCATAGTGGAGAGCACACACACTAGAGATGTTGTAGTCCTAAAAGTTGATGGGGCGAAAAAAATCACACAGTCCTTTGGTAGTTTGCAATAGGTTGTAGGAACAGTAAATTTGAGATTGTTAAGCATTCAAGTGACGCATATTTAAAAAATTGCCATTTAGTATATTTGCTAGTGCCACATGGTTCGGGAGGCAAACAGTCAAGATTACTAAGTTTCTCATGATAGCCCATGAGAAAACACAAGTCCTACAACCAAAAGAGATAAAAGCCATTGGCAAACAACACCAAGAGAGAAGGTAGTGCACCCGAATGATTTATCTTATCATAAATCCAAGAGAAGGCAGCAGAAAAGAAGTGCAGAGAAGGGCTAGCAAGTACAGGATCAAGAGCAGCAAGTGCACAAGCACAAGGATGTGTCAATGTAAGATCAGAGACACCTGCAAATACTCGAGTGCACAAGAAAATGCAGGTCAATGTGCAAGCCAATGTGTGAGAACAAGATAGGGGTGATCAAGTTGTGGCTCCATGCAACTAGGGCTGTGAATTTAGCTCGAGGATCGTTAACCGCTCGAAAATTGATTTGAATTTTGGCTTGGATCGAGATTGGATCGAAATAAACAAGTCTAGCTACAGGCCAAAGATTTGGATTGAATTTTTTTCGAGTCAGTTTCAGATCATTAACAGCATTATTAATCTCTCAAAAATTGATTTGAATTTTGGCTCGGATCAAAATAAACCAGCCGAACTTTGGATCAAATTTTTTTGTGCTAATTTTGAGCTGACCCCAGCTCTACTCGAAATCGGATCATTAACAGCCCTACATGAAATGAGATTGGGAACAAAGAATGAGAGAAATGGCACAAGTATGGCGAGAGTTGACCTTGCTCATAAACCATGTTACCTAAAAAAAAAAAAAAAGCATTTGTTTATATTATCATTAATTGAATACAAGTACATATATATAGACAACAAGAAGAAAAGACATTAAAAATAAATATAAATAAATGGAGAATATTCTGAATTATGAAGATATAATACAATAATAATTAACCATTCCAACCTTGTGCCTTTCTACATTAACCAAAAGCACTACTACAATCTCTGATGCCAGTTTTATCATAATTTGTGCCTAGGAACTTAGATTTTAGATCTACAATATCAGAATCAGGTCATAAAAACATTGAAATTACAGTTTATTGGGTTTTTATTGTTCCTGAGAACCCTTAAGAGTGACATGCATACTTTATGCAACGCCATTTATTAAAACTTTAGCTCAGTTCAGAGCCTTACCCTGTAAGCTTGAATACTAACCAACAACATCAGAAAGCAACTGCATTGTCATTTGTTCTCACCTTCTAACACATTTATACTGATTTTAGAAGTCAAAATATGCTCCCCTTTAGCCTCTGTTTTAATTATCTTTTCATTAAGCTATATTTTCTTCCACTTGATATCACCATTGATGATATTTTGAGATCATCCGTACTGGATGAGTAAAATAGGAAACCTAAATATGTTCAGAAGCCTTTCCCCATGATTGCACCAGTAAGTGTTGCATCTCGGGCATGCTTTTTGGAATTCACATTGAATATAAAAAACAATCATGTATGTTCATGTTGTTGCATCTGCTCCTGCTAATAATAGATTCTTGCTCTCTCTCTCTACTTTGAACTTTCTTTGTTCTCAATAATTCATAGGTAAAGGAAAACAAAATGGATCAAAAATAAATTAGCTACCAACAAAGATGTTTAGTTCCTTGACAGTTTTGTAAGATTAGAGAAAATCATTGAAGCTCAAAGAAAAAATTTATAAAACCACAGTTAAAACGATGATGCTAAACGGATCCTAATGTTTGGACTTTAACAAATCTTCGATATCTAAATTGCATGTGACAAAAAAGAAAATGATAAAATAGTTGTGGCAAAACGAGAGAGAATAAATTAGGGATGATTATATGAAAAAAAAAAATATATTGGAGTAATATCTATTAAAGGTAAGGTAAGGCACTAAAAATTGAATTAGATGATTTGGTCATGTGTAACGGGTTGAAAACATACCATTGCAGAAGCTTAAAAAATTAATATAAATAATTAAAAAAATAAAAGGAACAAACTTAAGACTAGAAGAATAAAATTCAAAATGAATAGCAAATAATAAATTTAGCACCTTGACAATACTTAAAAATCATGAACAATAAAGTATTATTTATAAAGTTAGCCCATTTGATATGATTATTTCCTTCAAGAAATTAATTATCCAATTGGGAGTCAGCCTGAACTACAAGGATTTTAGTACGCGTAAGTCATAAGTTGCCAAAAAATCACATTTAATCCATTAGTAATGAAGGACAGCTATTTGGAACAAGCACATTCTTCAAAGGAAATACTAACAAATAAAGGCGGAAATATAATTCTATAAATGCTTATCGACATACAAAAAAAATTACATAGTTGAGACATAAAGAACACCACACATACATATGAGTTCCACTGATTGATAAGTATTTTAAGATTAGGCGGCAGCATTGCCTTACCACCTAAAAGTATTAGCTATAAATAATGAAGCGTGTCGGTTTGAAGCCTCCAGGACACAAGTTTAAAAGCATTTCCAGTTTATTTCCCTATTTGACATCATATTATTTCAGCATGTAAATAAGTAAAAAGTAAAAGAAAAATGAATCAGAAGTATAGTATCACAACAAAAAGGAAAAAAACAAAAAACTGTTTTAAGGTGAGGTGCCACCTTTGCGACATTTAATAAATTGTCTACAGCAATTTTTTCAAGTTCGAAAACTTCTTCGAGCTTCTTCAGGCCCTGTGGACAAAAATTAAATCTCATCAAATGCATTTGAATAAAAAATAGAAAGAAATTTTCTTCCAGTTATCTGAGAAAGAATGAAAAGTAATGCTGTAGAATGGAAGCCATACCTCTTTTAATCTTTCTTCAGCTTCACGCTTAGATAATGACTGCAAAGGTGAAATATCTAACCTCAATAAGGCTTTATACCTTCACTTAAGAATTAAGCATGAAATTCTGATAATTCATTGACGCAAGACTTAACCGAAATCACATCAGATAATAAAATAATATTGTTGAAATTTAAATAGGAAAGTTACAAGCACACATTCTGATAGAATAAATATGCATTCTCTTTTAGCACAACTTGAGCCGATGCTGCATGTGGATGGGTATCTTCACGAACCAAGCCTCGAGTCATCAAAAATGTAATTGACTTCTTCCACTCTTCGTAATCATCCAAGTGTATCTGCTACAGAAGCATGTAAGGAGGATTCAATTCTAGAACAAAATTTATAGCGAGTTGAGCAACTCCACTAGAGACCACTTAGAAGAGGTATCATTTCTCTGGTAGGACCTGGATCCCATTATAAAATTTTCTTCCCCAAAAAGCTTCTAGGACAATTTCCGAAGTTGTGGTTCATCCCTCCTGTCTGGACATCTATCGGTGGGCATACTACTAAATTCAATTTAATATCAAAATAACTTCATATAGCCTTCAAGAAGTAGCTCACAAGCTTCTGATTTCTGACATGTTAGATCACTTTCAAGAGTAACCACCCAATAAGTGAAATATCGGCCGAGATGTTTGGCAATTCCATCAGGTATCAGCTCCCCATACTATCTTCTAGAACAAACCCGGCTAATCCAACTGGAGAATCTCTCATGAACTCATCTTGAATCACTAGTGTTTTTTCCTCATCGGCTTAAAGTTAAGGCTCATCTTTGACATCTTTATTCTTTTATGTGTCACCGTCTGTTCATAAACTGTTATCTGCTCAGTGAAATGAATTATTGCCTTCGTTGTACAATCTGATTCAATATGCTCAAATTCGTGGCACTTGAAAATTTTTAACTGGGACTGATTTAGGAATACGGATTAATTTTGTATGTTCTCCATTTTGAAGTAGTGTCTTCTCAGCTGAAGTCGGCTTGCACGTTCCCCTGGGTTACTATGACTGTTGGAACCTTGGGATGAACTTTGAAGGTCAGAACCTTAAGATGAACTCTAGCCATAAGATGAGGCAATCGCCCGGTGATATTGCCTCTCTACTTTCAAAGCTAAGGTCGGAACATTTTGTCAGCAATGAATTAGTAGGTACTAACAATCCATCTCTTATTTCAATTTGGATCATGTAGTAATATTGTCATTTTACTCACATTGGTGTAGGTGCTTCAAATTATCCCATCAAAACAACACTTTTTTAAAACTTGTTGGTGACTAGCTTTACCCTTTCTGCCAATTGGGACATCCTAGTACTCAAAGAAAAATTTTGTGGTCTGGAATCACTCCATGAACACGTTTAAATTCAAGTGGATGCCAAAATATAGCAAATATATATTTACTTCCAAATCTAGGTTTCTCTGATATTTCATGCAAAATCTTATGAGTAGTGATCCTTCATCTCTGGAATCGAATGGAGTTTGGATGACCCCTCTAGACGATCTCATTTCCTCAATTTGACAGAGCCGTTGTAGCACTCGTCACAATTGTCACTGTAACTCCTCCATAGTAAACTCCTAATCGTCATCCGCCACTTGTCTCCTCGGTTATATGATTAGGGTTTGGGATTGGGTTGGGTTTTGGTAGATGGAAGAGGGTGTATAGGGATGATGTAAAGTGCGAAAGTAAATTTTTGGGTAGCCGGTTAGAAAAATCAGCCAACGGAACGACTTTGGCGTGGAGGTGGGATTGGTAATGGTAAATGCTAAAAACCCTAGGATACGACTAGAGTTAAACTAGCTCTGATATCAAATGATACCGGAATTATCCCAAACAACAATAGATAACAAATATTATTGTTGAAATTCAAATAGAAAAGTTACAACCACACAACTAAAAGGAGAAATCACAACAACACGATATACGAAAATCAGAAATTGTAACAAATGACAACACCAACTCAATTCAAGATGGATCATAGGTGATGGTGATTGTTGTTTGGGGTCCAAAATGGTGGCAATAAGGTCAGAGCCCAGAGCAAGTGAGCGGATATGACAACAAAATAGCGGATCCTTAAAGTCATGGGCGGCAGCAAGGTAGAATTCAGATCCGAAGACCGGAACAAAAGATATGTAGCAAAGAAGCGGTGCAAAAGGGCTAGGACAGCGGTTATAGGTGGTAAGACATGGAATGGGATGTTGTAAAAGCAGCTGGTGGGAAGGGAAGGGAATTTCTGGTGACTAGAACAGTGATGACAACAAGCAGAAGTGCTAGAATCGCAGGGATAGCGAAGAGCAAAGCTGGAACAGTGATGGCAGTGAGGATGGAAGAGACAGGGAGGGGTGGGGCTACAGGAGACAACAAAGGTGTTGTCCGGTGGGGAGGCTGCAGCAGTTACAATGACAGTGAGAATATGGAGGATGGGAAGGCCGAGGATATTCACCACATTTGAGCGAGATACAGCTGGAGCACCACTCGTCCTCGGATACAGCCCTAGAAGAGAGCACAATGGTCGTCGAAGGTTGTCCTGACAGAAAATCACAGAAAAAATAACCTAGAATATGAAAACAACATACATATGGACCTGGGATGACTAAGGAGTGAGCCCCACTCCAATTGGGCAGAAAATCGCATAAAGAAAAGGTCGATCAGCCATCCTGGACCGGTCCAAGACTCCAAGCTACTACGCAATCATGAAATCCCGCAACTAAAGCGGAAGACAGTGTCGCATCCCGCTCGTAAAAGGAAGACGATGTCGCATCCCTCTCGTAAGCGGGAGACATTGTTGTGTCATTCATTAAGGTATATTTATGGACAAAATTTAACATCCTGCATCTGTAAGCAATTTAAATTTGAAATCAATACTTGTAGAAATCATGAGTAGACTAAAAAAATTACAAAGATGAGTTCGTAAAGTTGAGAAAGTTAAGATGTAAAATTATAATATAAGGAAAATGCATAGCTAACATTTATTACAATATCCCTTATGATAATGTCAAAGGTGACACAGAAAGATGTGGGAGAATTATAGATAATTTGAATAGTTGAAGGCAAAAAAAAAAAAAGTCAACAAAAAAGAAGAAAAAAGAAAGAATAATAAGGAACATAGCACAAAAAGAAGGTATATGTTAAACATCATTTTATTCCAATAATCATGATCTCCAGTACATGACCCTTAGGCCTCTCTTTACAACAAAAGATCCTATAAAATAAGGCAAAAAATTATTTCAAGATACCGCATGATAATATTAGTAGTAAAGCAAAGACATGATATATGAGATATATGGAAGCCTTGGAACAGTTGAAGGTGGAAGAGGAAACAAAAATAAACAAAAAAAAGCGAGAAGAAGATAGATTAATAAAAAACACAACCAAGAACAAAGAAATATGTTAAACATCATTATATTCCGATAATCATGATTTCCATTACATTATGCTTAGTTCTCTATTTATAATAAAGATCCTATAAAATATGATAAAAGGTTTAGATGTCACATAGAAAAGAAAAAGTGACAAAAAAAAAGCGTATTTGCCCATTTCCTCAATGGGTATTTTTACACAAAAGAAATATGTTAAACATCATTATATTCCGATAATCATGATTTCCATTACATTATGCTTAGTTCTCTATTTATAATAAAGATCCTATAAAATATGATAAAAGGTTTAGATGTCACATAGAAAAGAAAAAGTGACAAAAAAAAAGCGTATTTGCCCATTTCCTCAATGGGTATTTTACACAAAACTACCCAAAAACAACTAAAAAGTAATAATAACAAAGAATTTAAAAATCAAATTTGTTGTCCGAAACTTCTATGTTGACCAACGGAGAGCAATCCATTGTACCCATGAATTTATGGCACATAACTTTCCTCATTTAGCACAAGGATCCGTATCTTATTTCATCCTTAATTTAAGAATCTTAATACCTTCAAAGCTTTCTCTAAAATTGGATGATATAGATCTATCATTTCAAATTTGCTTAACATGCTTTAGAATGTAAGATTACAAAGAGCTTCAATAAATATGTGGGTGAACTGAATTCACATTGGAATATATTAGTGCAAGTTAACCCAATTTCTAGTGTCCCACTCATGAAACGTCTATCCATCTCTACATGTTTAATTCAATCATTTTATATTGGATTATGGCAATGCAAAAGATAGACTTATTTTTACAACAAATAAACATAAGTCTTCTTTTTTTAATCTTCTAATATAATTTAATTCATCAAAATTCATGAATATGCTGAGTGATAGCTCTGATTCAAACTCAGAACATAACATTGAAACAACAAGTTGTTCCTTTCGTCTCCATGTTACCAAATTTCCTCACAGTATTTCATAATATCCAAAAAGAAATCTCATATCCACTGGTGATCCCGCAAAATCAGCAACAGTATAACGTTCTATTGATAAGCTTTCCATCTCTTATATAGAGAATACCTCGACAAAAATTAGATTTTAGATACTTGATAGTTTTGAAAACAGCTTAGAAGGATAGATTTCTTTGATTTTGTGCAATATTTAATTAATGAGACTTCCAGTAAAAACAATGTTAGAAAAGATGTGAAATAAATTAATTTTTCAATTAATCTTTGAAATCGCCCAATGTTAAGTTATGTTTATTCTTCATCTATGTCTAGTTTTTTACTAGGTTCAGTTGTAATTTCAAATAACTAGCAATCAATGATTTTTGTTTCACTCAAAAAGATCTAAAACATATTTTTATTGAGAGAAAAAAATTATTCCTTTTTAGCAACCTCTATACCCAATAAGGATTTGAGCTTGATGAATCATATGATTTCAAACTCTGCAGCAGTTTTTTTTTTCATGAAATTCTTCGAAGAAACAAAAAATAAAAGTTGAAAAGACAACTCTAAAATTGCTTGCATACCATATTGACAAAAAAGAAATGAAATTTTCCTGTTCCCCTAATGAGTATTTATACATAAAAACTACCAAGAAAATATAATAAACTAGAAATTATAAAGAATTTCAACATTGAAAATGTTACCCAACATTTTCTATCTTGTCTAGTGGAAGAATGGAGCAATTAGAAGCACTCTTTCGGTTTTTACCATACAAATTTGTGACAATTCTCTTTTCATGTTAAACACATGAATCCGTAACATTTTTTTTTTTTCCACACATTAATTCATGACCCTTTTTCCTTGTTTAACAATCTTAATACTTCAACACTTATTATAATCTAGTAAGAAATATTATTACGCATGATAATTAAAATAAAGAAAAAATATAACATAAAAAAGATATAAAATGATAATACTACTAAAATACTAAAACAACGCATAATTTATATTATTCCAATATCAATCCTCCTAGGGTGGCAAATAACTCTCTACTCTACAAACTTTGGGTGTTCCTAAAAGAACAGGAAAAAATTCTAATAGAATACAAAAATAATGAAATACATCATATTTTGCGAACACTTCCTGAAAAACAGAAATGGAAAAATATATCTTCAAAAAATTAGGGGTCACCTTCCTTTGGAGAGGGGGGGAGAGAGAACATAGAAGAATCTAAAAAAAAACTCTTAAAAAAAGTCAAATATTGCTGAAAATTTTATCCATATTCAAAAATTACTATGTAAAATCAAATAAAGTTTGAATAATCTATTACCAAATAGAATTTCAACAAAGGTTGGGAGAATAAAATAAAACCTTATTTGGTTTTTGTATTTTTCATCCTCATAATTCATGGGAGATTTAAGTTTTAAATTTTAAGGGCTAAGGTTTTTCTAGGGTAAGATTTTAAACTAAGAATTTGGTTAAAGAACATTATATATTTTAAAAGAGATAAATGAAGGTGATCAACAATCACAGCAAAAAATGCAGTGGTGTTTCCAGCATACACTTACTCTTTCTTTTTTTTTTCTTTTTTTTTTTTT
>JXCR01147291.1:19305-61490 GCA_002079205.1 Phalaenopsis hybrid cultivar
TGTATGCTCCTAACCAAACGGAATAAAATCCATTTGCATTTACTTTACAAACAACTAAAGAGCTTTTGAATATTCAAAAGACATTGAAGTCAAAATACTTTGCATTTCTTTTACACAGCATTCCTTCTTCAACAAACCAAACAACCCTTAAAAGAAAAAGAATGGCATGCACCATAAACATCATACAACTCAAAAAAGTCACCTTTTGGAGGCGGTAGAGCCAAAGCTTCAATTTCAAGTAATCAATGAGAAAATTTGAGCTACTTCTTGAGATAGCAAAGTACCAAAAAAAATAGTGTTCTCGTCGACATTCTTCTATTCTTCATATCATTGGTTTTTCATGATATATAGATTAATAAAAATCATTAAACAGTGTCCAAAGAAGTAACTTATGAAGTTTCCTTTTAGCAAGAAACAAAGAGAGGACAAGTTGAAAAATTTTATCTAGAGTAGTCAGAAAAAATAGACAGGACAGAAGGGAGTTAGGGAAAGTATATGAAAACTCTATGTAAAGAATGCATTGCTTGTAAGTCCTAGAAGTCAAGAAAATTGATCTTAAATATTTAAAAGAGAAATTTATATACATACCACACAATTCTCATGTATTTACATATGTAAAACCCAAAGTTTGATATTTACACTCAGAGCACCTTGTTGTCATAAGATGATGAATGTTAGTGATGGTGATATTTTTGATGTGATGTTAAAGATTTGAGTGGTATGTATGCAAATATGAATGTTTAGGTGTTAGATGTGTAAATACATAAGAATTGTGGGTTAATTATGTAAATGCCCCTATTTAAAAACAAAAAAGTAGAATACCTCCTCATAACTGCCATCACCGAAAGTTAATTGAATGAGTGATCTCTCGTATGGATGCAAGGACCACTTTTTAGGAAAACTCTCAATGTACACTCTGAGAGGAACAGCTAATTCCTTGAAACAAAATACAAAAACAAATGAAAAAACAGTTGGAGAAAAGTTGCTGAGATTTTCCTGAGAGAAATTAATCAATAAAATATCTCACTTTCATTAAAGCATCAAGTTGTTTTGCCCCTTTATTTCTCTCTCGCTTGGCAATATTTGCAATACCTCATGAACAAATGCAGTATCTCAATTTTTACTTTTAATACAACAAAAAAATCTAAGTGAATGAATGTCAGCAAAAGTACTGATTCAAATTTCTACCCTTTGTAGCAGCAATATTCCTTGCCTTCCTTAGTGCCGAAGAAAGTATATCTGCTGAAGGCATCACCATGGGCAGCTTCTGAAATGCACCAATTGTTTCTAGTTTTTCCAAGGGTTTCACCTGATGTGGCATGCCATTAAAAGACTCTACTTCTGTATAATGTGGCATATCAATTAAATTTACAAACATTTTTTATTTGTTCCCTTCTTATTTAGAATGTTTGATTGTCACTTAAAATAAATATTAAATACAACTGAAATGTGAAAATATGAAAATAAAAAATAAGGAAGCAAATGCGTTTTTACATGACCCAAAAAAAATTGACTAGATCACCGCATAAAAGTGAACAGTAGAAACATAGCCCACAAATAAGCATCTTCTAGTTGCAAGAATATCAAAATATTCAGAACGTTGAAAGTTAATGAAATTAAGATATAATGGCTGCCATAAAAAAACAAGATAAGTTAACTATGATGAAAGAAAAATGATTAACACCGTTAGAAGGAGAAACCTTTTCATGCATATTATTCAATAGAGGTCCCCATATTTATAGAAGAGTAATCAATATGATAGGCCAAGGTAAAACAAAATAAATATACAACATTAATTATAAATAGAGTAGTTTCTTAAAACAAAATATACTACATTAACTATAAATAGAGTAGTAACTTAAAACAATATTTCCCCTCATGATTGAGCATGCACATCAATTCACTTTGACCTAACATAGCTATAAATGACTAAGTAAATTCAAAGCTTTGCTAAATATATATGTCAGTAAATATCATCTTTGATAGCACCACATCATGAATGAAGCTACAGTCAACCTCCGTGTGTTGTATTATTCTTTCATGGAATATATGATTGCTAGAAATGTAGGTGGCAACACAATGTTAGCATTTTAAGACCGTAGATTATATAATAAATACAAAAATTCTTTTAGGAGGGTGGTCTTCAGTTTTACCTATATCACTTCACATGTAGAGCATGCCATGGCTATGTGTTTTGCTGCAGAACTTACATGCTTAGTCACTCCTTGAGTGATGTATCCTATTGGAGCTCAAAATAAATAGGCTTAATAAGATCGTCAAAAAGAAAGGAATTAGTCGCATCCAATTACAGCAATGTCTAGCCTTAATTAATAGCAAGAAACAAAAGAATTCAAACAAAGTAGAGTTTAGCGCAAGAGATTTGACCCCAAGAACTTAGTAAAACCTTTAGCAATCAAGCATATTTCACATCTATCAATAGAGAAATTTAAAATGTAATTTTCTGGTAAAACCCCATTGATATTGGATTGACTTAATGTTTGGACGAGGGTAAACAAATCCCATTTTGTTGATTTAGTAAATCAATCATTCCATTACTCACAATATGTTCCCACTGTGGATCCTATAGCGCCTCTTATAGAAATTAATGACAGAGAGAAGTCAAACTGTGAAAATATGGCCAAGGGCCGTATAATAATAAGTACCGTAATCAATACGCTGCTGTTTACCTTTATGAGGATAATAACCAAATGGAGATGAAAGAAAACTCTACTAGGTGAATCCTTAGTTGGCTCAAATAACATAAATGGAGTTATTGCAAACAGAGGAGGGTCATAGTGTGTAAATCTTTAGGGATGAACCTATGAGTATAACTACTTCGGGAGGATGAGGAACATGTAGAAAGCATGTCTTAGAAGAAGGCAGAGGAGTAAGTAGAGCGCTCATGAAAAGTAAGATGTGCTCAAATATATAATAGTTCAGTGGTCTGGTCATAACAATGATAAGCATTTTGAAAATGAAAGTATCCTAAAAAGATTGGCAAAATAACCAAAGAAGAAGAGTCTGTCACAAGTATGAAATAAAAGTACAAAGTACTCAGCCAGAGCTCTAGATGTAATAGGAAAAAAGAACTTTATTTCCTAATAAATGGTGAGTGCATAATATAGACAATACCTCAAACATAACTATGTGACTCGTGAGTGATCATCAATAAAAGAAACCATGTAAATAAATCTAATATGGATAAGGATAAAATTTGGACCCCAGAATATCAGAATGAACTCATATAAATAGGACACTATTAGGAATCATATGAAAAATGCAAGAAACAACCAATAATACTTGGCTTAGAAATATTACATTAAAAGTTGGATAAAAAAATCAGTGACATGAAAAAACTACTACTCTTTTTTTGGTGAAAGAAGACCCAAATAACAATTCCAATGATAAACAGTGATGATGTAAGATAGGAAGTAAGCTTCTTAGGATCCTAAAAACCACCAGCTTCAACACCTCCACAAATTATATTTTTTGTATTAAGATCCTAAAAACCACAATAAGAATAAAAAAAATGCATGCTAATTGTAATTATTAGAGAAACAATGAATGGATAATAAATTAACAAAAAAATTAGAGAGCATGTAAAAGATATGGGAGAAATAACTCATAAAAAAGAAAGTTGGAGCCTTTCCTAAACAAAGGTAAAGCCTTTCCCAGAGCGCTCTTTGTGTTCATCATGCCTATGAACTGGTTACCGCTAATTCAACATTAGATCTCAGTCCATGTCATTGGGTTTTCAAATTAAAGTTCCATCTTGATGAATCTTTTAACTGCCATAAAGCATAATTGGTGATTACATGCTTATAGATCCATGGCATCAACTACATAAACTTTCCCCACGTCGCTCGACTTTATTATATTAATCTTCTTCTCTTAGTTGCCATTCATTAAGTATAAACCTTGCTCCAAATGGATGGCAAAAATGCCTTTTATGGGTACCTGTTTGAAGTTGGTTATAAAGAGAAACTTCTAGGATAAGTTGCAACAGAGAATAACAAAATCTGCAAGCTTCGAGAAGTTATATGTTAGTTAAACGAAACAAGTTACATGTCCGACTCGACAAACCATGCAAAGTTCTAGTAGCTATTAGTCTTCAGAGTAGCAAGATTGATCATCCTATCTTTATTTGTCATAGTTTCTATGGCATAGTGATTCGAACTGTATATATCGATGTTATGTTTCCTGCAAAAATTTGATGCATCCCAAACACTTTCGAAATCAAGTTCGAATGTAGCAAAAAAATTGTTCCACTCTCAAAGAAAGCATATGAGAAAAATTCTTGAAAAGACTATTCTTCTTGATTGTAAGCTTGTTGAATCTCCAACAAATACTCTAAAAACATCCAAGAATAAAAAAAAAAATCTTGAGAATGTTTCTCGTTGTCAATATTGGTTGGCAAGCTTATAAAATTATCACTTGACTTGATATATCACTTTTTGTTTGTGACATTGACCTACAAATTTTAAGATATATCAAAAAATTGATGAAAAGTTTTATCAATCAAAAAAACCATCATTGAGAATTGAAGTTATTTTGATGTTGACAATATTAAATATGTTAAGGGCTACTTGTAAATATTATTTTTTTGGTGAAAATCGCATGTCATAGAAAAGAAAGAAGAAAACTATTGTTTTTAGATCTACAATTGAAGTTGAATACAAGTTCATTGCTTATTTTTCTTGCCAAATGTTATGAATTAAAAATCTAGTAGAAGAATCTAACTTCACTATAACACTGATTATGATTCGCACTAATTAAAATCAAATAATTATCCATATTGCAAGAATCTTATCTTCCATTAAAAAAAAAACATAATGAACTGGATGGTCACTTCATCACAAATGCAATATAGTCGAATGAGATCATTATTGCTCAATGCTTCATCCAAGAATAAGTAGTTAACATCTTTAACAATGCATTGTAACATCATTTTTTTCACTAACATACATATGCTCAAACTTGATGGCGAGTATTACCATAAAAAGTTTCTAGATTGAAATGATTGATTAATATATCCTTATACTTTAGGATATTCTCCTACTTGTTACCTTTGGTCAAATTTACATTTTAGTTGTATATGAGCACTTGTATTCAATTAATGAGAAATAACAAACAAATATTTCTCTCAGAGATGCAAATTCATGAACATATAAATCAACATAAAATTCATCAATTTGTTTATAGAGAACCCAACCTCTGACTTTGCTAGCCAATTCATGTGATTTGATATGCATCACACTTTAATTTTTGGAAATATGACAATAAACTTCACACTAAGTCAATTATTGATTAAAGTGTATTAGCTATAATTATTATCATTAAGAGAAGCATAAGATTTGTATCTAAAAAGAGCACATACTAGAGAATCTTGAATTAGGATGTGAATGGCTACAAAAAGAAAATTTTGTGAAATGATACTGTCTTTAGGGGCAAACATAAATGCATGCNTCGTAACAATTAATCTCACCAATTAGAGGGAAAAATGGGCATTTACATACATACCACACAATTCTTATCCATTCACATATCCAACATCTAAAGTTTCACATTTACATGCATGGCACTTAAATCTTTAACATCAAAAATACCATTTTNGAAGTCTAAAGTAATACACATAAATGTCCCTTGTAATCGATCTTTCTTTTTTTTGCATCAGTGTCAATTTGGTTAGCTTGCAAATATTAATCACTTTTTATGAAGTTTCAAAAGTAAATCAGCTCAAATTTAAATCTGACAACGCTTCAGATCAAAGCAATGCGGGCTAGCCAATCTTGAGCAGGCAACATATTGTTTAACCAGGTCAAGGTGGGATTGCTCAAGATAAAATGATCAACTAACTTGAGGAGTTTTTTCTTAGGAATGTTGCCTTGCTTTCAAACACTTGCACTTCATATAAAAAAAATAGGATCAACTTCTTGCACCTATTTTTAAAAGTAACATCTAAAGGGAAATAGAATTAAAGAGTTCATCCATTCAGGAACATTTTGATAAATATCATTGAACTTACAATTTCCTATTGGTATAATTAATTCTTATGATTGTGGAACAATTATAAAGAAGGGATGAATCAAGGACAAAGTTTAACAATTAATTGATCTCTAAAATAAGATATCCAAAGTGCCAAAACCATACTTCTTATGGGAAGTAATTGAGCTTTATCATAGAGAGTACCTTAGATCCAATATGATGGGCAAAAGCATAATCATTATCAACAACTTCACCAGTAGTTGAATGTATGCTCCGCTGAAAACACTTGAAAGAGCCAGCCTTTACGTGCAATGTAGGAAGAGCTACTGCATCCAATTTGGAAAACAACAGCTAAGTTATAACATCAACTAAAAACCTTTGACAATTAAAAAGAGAAAGCAACAGATAAAGCGTAACAATTAATCTCACCAATTAGAGGGAAAAATGGGCATTTGCATACATACCACACAATTCTTATCCATTTACATATCCAACATCTAAAGTTTCACATTTACATGCATGTCACTTAAATCTTTAACATCAAAAATACCATTTTAAAGTGAAAAAAGATATTTTCATGCATAGGTTTATCACAGCAAAGTGTTATGAATGTAAATATGAAAGTTTAGGTGTTACGTATGTAAATATACATGAACTGTTTGGTAGTATATAAACTCCCCTCTCCCAACCCAACAATCCCCACCCCCACCCAAAACAAAAAATGTTCTAACGCCATATAATTCTTTAGCCAAAAAAAGCATCTTTAATTTTCTATATAATAAAATAGTTAATATAGGTTATTTTCTGGTGTTCGGTTTACTGTAAATTTGTTTTCTTCATGCTTTATATAAGACCCAAATTTTAGGCCAGCTATTCATTTCCTTGATGTAAAGCAAATCCGGCACATTTAAGGGTATTTATATTACATTTTGGCTATAAAAAGCAAATAAAGCAAAGCGGGTTAATGTAGCAATAAGCAAGCATGCATCCACCACTCCACACCCCATGTTTGTGGGAGTAAAGGCCTCGAGCACCCTTATTTTAACCAGCTGAAGCAGATAAGCATTTGAAATGATTTTTTTTAACTCTTTTTTTTCAAAAAGAACTAAAATATAGTTAAATATAATAACACAGGGAAAGAAACCAAACTCATATAAAAGATACCAAAAATCATAAGTACTGATTAACTTAATTTGTTGATAGCACATTTAACAAAATAGCATGCAAAGAAACATCACCTCTTGATAGTTGGTATTCTTTTCCTCTAGACCGAAGCAGGAACAGTTTGCCGGATGATGGAATCAACCACTGTTGGATGAGGNCGATTAACTTAAGTTGTTGATAGCACATTTAACAAAATAGCATGCAAAAAAACATCACCTCTTGATAGCTGGTATTCTTTTCCTCTAGACCGAAGCAGGAACAGTTTGCCGGATGATGGAATCAACCACTGTTGGATGAGGCGTAAGATTCTGCTGCCACTTGTCATAACTGTTATATCCAAAAACTGTTAATTATCCTTTTCAGAAATGCGAGATAAGGAAAAGGGGGAGCCTGGGAGGAAGGGAGATATAGGAGGAGATGGCTTATTGGCCATGAAATATGATGCCAAGAGGAGCTCAACCAAAAGCGTGACAACTAGAGATTATTAAAGGAGAAAGCTTACATAAAAGTAAAACGGAGGAGTACAAGAGGATGGTCAATTTAGGGCTTTTATATGGTAGTTTCACATAGCAATTTTTCCAGTCAATTTTAGATTTAGAAAACTCATCAATCCCAANGGTCATAACTGTTATATCCAAAAACTGTTAATTATCCTTTTCAGCAAATGCGAGATAAGGAAAAGGGGGAGCCTGGGAGGAAGGGAGATATAGGAGGAGATGGCTTATTGTCCATGAAATATGATGCCAAGAGGAGAGGAGCTCAACCAAAAGCGTGACAACTAAAGATTATTAAAGGAGAGAGCTTGCATAAAAGTAAAACGGAGGAGTGCAAGAGAATGGTCAATTTAGGGCTTTCATATGGTAGTTTCACATAGCAATTTTTCCAGTCAATTTTAGATTTAGAAAACTCAGCAATCCCAAAAAAATANTCAATCCCAAAAAAATAAAAATAAAAAAAATGAAAACAAAAAATAAAATAAACTTTGAAAAGGCTCCCGAAGCAAGTGGACTTCTTCGACTGAAGAAGGTTCCCATCCTCGTGTCTATTATCAGGCACACTGGGCTGTTTGTTAGCCAGTTTTAAGCAGGATTTAAGCTAAATCCTGCCAAAAGGCCAAAAACGCCAGAGTAAATCCTGAGCTCCCCTATATCCCAAAATGACGCCGATTCATCGTAAAAAGCTACAAGCGAAGAGGAAGAATGGCGCGAACAGGCTTACCTTCGTCAATGGTTTCTGGTAGTAACGGAGCGAAGGGATGCGAAAGGTGAGAGTTTCGGTACTTCCCAGCTAACTGTAATGGCGACTGTATCGCGAAGGTCCGTTCATGAAGGAGCCGGGAGGGAAAGGTACATCAGCGAGGGTTTTGGGAGGGGGAAGATGTAGGCGAGAGTTACGGGCAGAGAGGAGGAGCGAGAGGAGGAGCGGGGGATGGGTTTTGTGGGGAGAGTGGGATGAGTTTGGGTTTTAATTTATTTTTATTTAAGTTTATTTTATTATTTAAATTGATTAATAATTAATTTATATATTAGAAATTTTAAAATGTAACTATTTAACATTTAACTAATAAATAGAAATCTATTATTAAGTTTTAGATTAAATAAGTTTTAATTTACATAATTAATAATTGATTGATGTTAAATTATTACTTAATAATAAGTAATTAGTTAAAATAAAATACAATTAATTTTTTTAACTAATTAGTTTAAGGCAAATAAAATACTACTAATTGAAACAATCAATTATTAAAGAATTAAATTCATATTTTTATGTACTTTGAGGTTTAAATATTCATTTATATTTTATTCTTATTTACTATTTATCTTTGGATGTTTACTCTTATAAATTCTCCTAAATCTTTAAAAAGCGTTCAAATAATTTTTATTAAAAATTAATATATATTCCAGAACATTTTATTAAAAAAATTTATATTAATAAATAGTTTTTATTAGAGAAATAAAAATTTTTAAAAAATCAAATTATTATTATTTTAAAAATTGTTTTTTATTAATATATATATATGAAGAACATTTTATTAAAAAAATTATAATTTTAGCACAACACACACACATATATGTATACACATATATGTATACACACAAATATATATATATATATATATATATATGTATATGTATATGTATAGATACATATATATGACGTACATATATATATATCCCATTTTGGAAAAAATGAAGCACACAAATTCAAACTTGCTCAATTATTGTGCATGCAATTGAATGCAGATTTTGATCATGCAAATTGAGCTAAAAATTGTGACGAAGGCATATATAATAAAATGAAAATTCAATCAAGCTGAGATACATGTGTTGGAGAGAAAATAATTGCAACAAGTTGCACATAATTTGATAGAAATTGCCATTATAGTGAGATGTTAAAAATCAGATGAGGATTGCAATCATAGTGAGATACATACTATCGAACAATAATTGTAATTGTGGTGAGATGCGACCGATCAAATTGAGATTGCAATTATAAAGATGCACGTAGTTATATAGAGATCAAGATTGTGCTAGGATGCACACGTTCAAACAAAGGTTGTGAGCCTAACCAGAAGAGCATGGTTACATTGAGATCATGATAGTAGTGAGATTCAGATGGGCGAAAGGGGATTGTGATAATGAGAAACATAAAGTTTGTTGAAGATTGTACTATGGCGAATACACATGACTGACAAACATTATGAGTAGTTAGACACACATAATCAAAGAGATGATAGCCAAATAACTAAATCAATGCATGTGCTAGGACCAATCAAGGAAGAGTATGGAGACTTGCATGTGTCAAATCTAGTGTGCTTGTGTTAGAGTCTATCAAGCTAATGTGTGATCAGTTTACTGAGATTCAACATGTGCGAGACTCAAAGAACGAAAAAGGTGTTAATAGAGGATTAGAATATTGTTCCGACCAGATTGCCCAAAATCAAACTATTAAGTGTGTGGTATCATGATGATTGGAACGAGAAATGTGTCAAGACCTATCAAGGAAAAGTATGGTGACTTGCATGTGTCTGAATCTAGTGTGTGTGTGTGTGTGTTAGAGCCGATCAAACCACTGTGTGATGAGTTTACTAATATTCAATGCATGCTAGACTCAACAAACTAAAAAAATTGTTGATAGAGGATCGGGATATCATCCCAACTAGATAGTCCAAATTCAAATTATCATGTGTATGTGATATCATGATGATTGGAACGAGAAATGCGCAGACAAAAGTTGATGTTGTGAGTGCGACAAAAAAAAAAAAAATGTTGATTGTTTTACTATAATAATTGCTTGCATTTAACTTTAGTGCTTATTTAATTTTGTAAAATCACTATTATCATCAGCATAATCCAAATATTTAAATTATCATTCTAATATTAGTTTTTTATTTTATTTTCAAAAAACATTAGTGATAAAATAACATCTATTACGCTAATATATATTATAAAAAAAGATAATTAATCCTAAAGCAGGTTTTTAAGGCACATTAGAAATTCAAATGTATAATATTTTGCTTGTATTCTAAATTTCTAATTAAAAGCCCAAATAGAACTCTACACATACATGCATTAAAACCTTTGTGAATCATACTCAATATAAATATATTAAATCTTTGCAAATCATATTCTATTATATTACATATGATACCAAGCTATATTTTAAATTAATTTTTTAAAAATGTTTGAAATAATCTTTCTCTTATAGCCGAACATTCGGTATTCATATGTATACATGAGCGTTTAATCCGGTGGACTTTCGTTCAATCATACAGAATACTGCCGCCTGAAAAAATTTATGTTTGGGACAACAAGTGTTATTTTTGTCATTTTAGAACGGAGACGATGAAACCCATCCCACCAAGCGACAAACAAAACCCAAGTAATCTTCATCATTTCAAACAAAAAAANACTGCTCTCTTTTTCTTGAAAGAATTTTTTTATGATCTTTTGATCAGTTAGGATTGGTAAATCCTACTTGTTTCTTGTCGTGCGAACTATCGAGAAGAACACTGAACTTCTTAATATGCTTTTTGCTGTAAGGGATTTTGTCATAACCCAAAGATTTATGTTATGGCTTGGTGTAGAGGAGATGCTTTGTCTCCTCAAGAGCGGGATGTTTTTGAGGCCTTAGTTTCCTTTTGGGGCATGTTAAACATATGGAATTAATTCTATGGATGATGGTGTAGTTTGCTCTTATCTGGTTTGGATGNGATTCAATCAAGTTGAGATACATGTGTTGGAGAGAAAATAATTGCAACGAGTTGCACATAATTTGATAGAAATTGTCATTATAGTGAGATGTTAAAAATCAGATGAGGATTGCAATCATAGTGAGATACATACTATCATACAATAATTGTAATTGTGGTGAGATGCGACCGATCAAAATGNGGCATAATTTGATAGAAATTGCCATTATAGTGAGATGTTAAAAATCAGATGAGAATTGCAATCATAGTGAGATACATACTATCATACAATAATTGTAATTGTGGTGAGATGCGACCGTTCAAATTGAGATTGCAATTGTAAAGATGCGCGTAGTTATATAGAGATCAAGATTGTGCTAGGATGCACACGTTCAAACAAAGATTGTGATCGTAACCAGAAGAGCATGGTTACATTGAGATCATGATAATAGTGAGATTTAGATGGGCGAAAGGGGATTGTGATCATGAGAAACACAAAATTTGTTGAAGATTGTACTATGGCGAATACACATGACTGACAAACATTATGATTGTAGTTAGACACGCACAATCAAAGAGATGATAGCCAGATAACTAAATCAATGCATGAGCTAGGACCAATCAAGGAAGAGTATGGAGACTTGCATGTGTCAAATCTAGTGTGTGTGTGTTAGAGTCTATCAAGCTAATGTGTGATGAGTTTACTGAGATTCAATGTGTGTGAGACTCAAAGAACGAAAAAGATGTTAATAGAGGATTAGAATATTGTTTCAGCCAGATGGCCCAAAATCAAATTATCAAGTGTGTGGTATCATAATGATTGGAACGAGAAAAGTGTCAAGAACTATCAAGGAAAAGTACGGTGACTTGCATGTGTCTGAATCTAGTGTGTGTGTGTGTGTGTTAGAGTCGATCAAGCCACTCTGTGATGAGCTCACTAATATTCAATGTGTGCTAGACTCAACAAACTAAAAAAATTGTTGATAAAGGATCGGAATATCATCCCAACTAGATAGTCCAAATTCAAATTATCAGTGTATGTGATTATCATGATGATTGGAACGAGAAATGTGCAGACAAAAGTTGATGTTGTGAGTGCGACAAAAATAAAAAATTGTTGATTGTTTTACTATAATAATTGCTTGCTTTCAACTTCAGTGCTTATTTAATTTTGTAAAATAACTAATATCATTAGCATAATCCAAATATTTAAATTATCTTTCTCATATTAGTTTTTTATTTTATTTTCAAAATACATTAGTGATAAAATAACATCTATTACGCTAATATATATTATAAAAAAAAGATATTTAATCCTAAAGCGGGTTTTTAAGGCACATTAGAAATTCAAATGTATAATATTTTGCTTGTATTCTAAATTTCTAATTAAAAGCCCAAATAGAACTCTACACATACATGCATTAAAACCTTTGTGAATCATACTCAATATAAATATATTAAAGCTTTGCAAATCATATTCTATTATATTACATATGATACCATGCTATATTTTAAATTTATTTTTAAAAAATGTTTAAAATAATCTTTCTCTTGTAGCCGAACATTCGGTATTCATATGTATACATGAGTGTTTAATCCGGTGGACTTTCGTTAAGTTACACAGAATGCTGCCGCCTGAAAAAATTTATGTTTGGGACAACAGAGTGTTATCGGAACGTCTCCGGACACTATATCTCAAGAACAGCATATTTTCGTCATTTTAGAATGGAGACGATGAAACCCATCCCACCAAGCGACAAACAAAACCCAAGTAATCTTCATCATTTCAAACAAAAAAAGAAGAAACAAAACTCTAGGAAAATAAATCAAAATAGATAATTCACCTCTGGTACAACGATGACAAGGTCACTGGAAATGAGTCATAAAAGGAGTAGCAGCAGTTTGGGTGACAGCACAGCACAACATATAAACTCTTTCATTTCAGAAGGGGTTTCACAATGGAGTTGACGTTAAGTTTCTTCAGGTCCGTGTAAGATTGGCCACATCCAACAAACATTACAGGAGCTCCAGAAATATAAACCATGGAACACACAACATTTCATTCAGTTTCCTGTCATACACATAATGGAATGTCATTGAAGACGGAAATCTTGAACCTTAACATCAATTGTATCAAACTTGGTAAGCAGAATACCATCTATCAACCTGGCAGTTGCCATTGTTGAGAAATCTGATAAATTCTGCAAATAAACAAGGAAATGAATAAGATGATATGGAATGATGAAGTTTATTCTCTTGATTGTGTGGGTAATGGTATTAAATCTGGTTGAACTTAGAAAGTTGATCCACAGCATCATTCCCTACAAGTGCTACTCCAACAAAAAGAACCAGGTCTGGGTTGTTTAGATTTTAGAGGGGAAGAGGAGGACATGAGAAATTTTATTAACAGCTTCCTCTAGAATCAGAAGCTACAGAGAAAGGAAAATAAAGAAATTATAATTGGAACCTTGGCAAGGTTTGTGGATTTCCCAACACCATTGACTCCAACAAAGACAATAACATATGGATTCCCTTGTTCCTTGGCAGCATGCACATCCCTCAAAATGTCAACAGATCGCCTTGGAGTTAAAATGACAAGCAGAGCCTCTTCCATTGCTGCCTATAATTTTTACCAAAAATAAATCATCAAGCTTCTTTATAAGACAGTCAAAAACCAAAGAATGTTGGAAAAAATAAAATGGACAACAAACCTGGACAGTAGAAGAAATTCTAGTGAATGATCCCATCTTCTTTCCTTCGCGACTAGCCGCAATAGATTCACGGAGCATTTCAGCTATCTCTTCTGCCTGCGAATTTTATAATTATTTAATCCGCAAGTTAGAGTGACGAATGTGCCCGTTTAAACAAGAAACATACCACATTTTTTGTCAGCAATCTATCCTTGAGAGCTTTCAGTGCAGGTTGCAGATCAGACCAGGACCCAAGCCTGCTCAATTCAAAGCCTACAGTCTTGATAAAAATATATCACACATCACAGATAACAAATCAGCATAGCTAGGTTCATTTTTAGTCATTTGGCATATTACACAATTTTCCCTAGTAACAATTTAATTAATATGATCACCAACCAAGATTTCAAGTATGAGATTGGAAGCAAATTACAAATAAAAACTTACGAAATGCATTGAAACATCAAGGTCTCTTAAAACAACATTTTAAACTAGAAAAAACGTGGTATTTAAGCACACTAACCCCTGATCGAAAATTCAAAACGTCCTGCCCAATCTCATATAAGGCTTCCTAACAATATCAATACGTGTTAAAAAAATAGAATATGATAAATCATAATCATAACTAAATGACTTAGCATCATTAAAACCGCAGACAGATATCAGCTTGGCTATGATAATCATAACTAAATGACTTAACATCATTAAATCCGCAGGCAGAGATCAGCTTGCCTATGAATCCTAAACAAAGTTGAAAAAGCAACAAAAAATAAAAAGGAATAAGCTTTGCCAAACTTGACCAAGTGTTGACCACAAGTAGCACTTATGCACATAACCAAAAAAAAAAAAAAAAATGCATCAGAGATGAAAAATAGATTAATTACCTCTGGAACATAGATGAGAACCAGCTCTTCTTCTTGGCACTTGCTTTAGCACTCTGAAATTCGTCATCCCCCTCATTCTCACTTTCGCCGCTCACAATCTCCCTGTCCGTCAGGCTTTCACCCTGATCAGATGCGATATCCTCTACGACAGCATCCCCCATCTCATCACCCGGATCAGTAAAATCCAACTTCGACTCAGGAGGCGAATTATCCCAAACCCTATTCTTTTTTACATTCTTCTTCGGCTCCTCCTTTGAAAGCTTGCCAGCTCCTCCAACAGAATTCATTTTTGCGCCTTTGGCGCGCAGTTTCTGTAATTTACTTACATTACAAGCACCAGAATCGGGTAGTCCATTATCTTTCTCTTTAATGGCACTAGTTGCACGGACTTGTTCCCATTTTGGTGTCTATTAGAGCTATTACTAACTAAACCAGGCCGTCCATCATCTTCATCATTCACAGAACCGCTGTTACCGCCACTCCACTGCTTTCCGCCGCCCTGCTGTGCACCTTTCAAGGCAGTACTCTGGACCTGCTTCTTGGCTGATAAACGTGGCGCCTTTCCAGCATGCTTCAGCATTCTCTCGTGCCTCTGCCTCCTTGTGAAGCTGGCGGAAGATCTCATCAAACTCGTCATATGCAGTGCACTTAGGATCGTATATCAGAGATAACTCACGGCGCGCGGCGGAGAGAAGCTCATCCACGTAGAGAAGATGGAGGATTCGCTGGTAGACGGCAACGAACACGAGGCCGAGCTCGTTGTGGAAGGTCCACTTATGAATCCTAGACAATACAGAGCTAAGGCTGTTGCGGTGATCTTACGAATAAAACTCAATTGGTGAAATAAAGCTATCCTATCCCATGAAAAGGAAAACAGCCCATCATTTGGTTAAGGTCGAACGCAGTCCCATTCCATGCAAGACATCGAAAGGATTAGCGCGGGAGAGAAAGCTTCAGAGAGTGCTGAGACACGAAGGGCCTGTCTGGTAACGGATTTACAGCAGGATTTAAGCTGGATTTAACGTAATAAACTTTGCCACAGACGGTCATTTTGGACAATATAAAGCCTCGGATTTGATAGATCCGGGCTTCGCGGTGGATTTAGTAGATCCAGGACAAACGCCTCGCGCGGAAAAGAGACGTGAAGTTACCTCCTTCAATGGTTTCGGTGTAGGAGACGAGCAGGAGGAGAAAAATGAGTTTTGGACCGCACAGAGAGGAGACGGGACCCGATCAGCTCTTCCTACCCTCCTTAATAAGTACCTTCTGTTCGAAAAATTATTCCATGCAAGCAGCTTGCGGACAAATCACATGATTTATGGTCCTGATGTATTTCGGTGGGCCCCACCTAAAATTTTTTATTTTTTTTTTTAAAAACGGAAATAATCCTGATCGTAGATCACCGTGATCTACGGCCAGGATCGAACACCACATACAGAGATGCATGCGGTGTCCGCACGCAATAATCTCTCCTTCTGTTCATGGAGAAATATTAGTTGGGGCCACCGGATTTAATACTTTCTTATTTGGTTCCCTGACCAAATAAATCTAACAACAATAAGGGTCTGCTTTGGGCAGCGGCAGAGGAGATGGCCGCACTCAAACGTAGTTTCACGTGGTTTGGGATGGTGGCGGTGACGGCAAAATTTTTCAAGTTTTAACAAAAATGCATGCTAACAAATGACCCCGCGACCCGACTTCATTTGAGTCGCGTTCATTTGTGTAAGTATTACCTAACTGCCCTCAACCCAATGGAGTGCATCCCGACGACGACCCAATGGAGTCGAGCTCGTCCACTATTATTGAAGTGGCAGCAATCGCCGGCGGCGCTTCCTTTCCTGCACTCTCTTTCATGTCTAGGGAGAAGACCAACCTACACTCGGCCGTGGCTCCAGCTGAGAAGGTCTTCACCAAGGCGGACTTGAAGAATGATCATGGTAGAATTCAATGCTCGGAGAATCTTGCTTCTGGAGTAGCTTCTGATGTTAGTTCTGCTGCAGAGTAACAAAAATGCGGAGAATGTTGCTTCTGGAGTAACAAAAATGCATGCTGCAGAAGTCGATTGCAGGAAAGATAGATTTCAAGAAAATGGAGGGCCGGGCATCAAGCCAAGGCATGGCGTGAGGTGAACTTACTATTAATTTCATTTGGAGCTTTAAGTTCATGTGTATTCCATGTTAGCAATTGAAAAACAAAAATCAGTTGGAACTTTTATTGAGTCTAGATCAACGCACTGTCACTTTCTTGTCTTCATTTTTGTTTTGGTTTAGGGTTTTCTTTTTTTTTTTAATTTGTTTTTTGTGCATGTGCTTGTTTGTTGAACTGAATATGAACTGATGGACAATCTTAAAAG
Organism: Phalaenopsis hybrid cultivar; assembly: GCA_002079205.1. NCBI lineage: Eukaryota > Viridiplantae > Streptophyta > Magnoliopsida > Asparagales > Orchidaceae > Phalaenopsis > Phalaenopsis hybrid cultivar. The sequence continues at coordinate 36,574 of JXCR01147291.1, forward strand.
GCATGGTTCAGCATAACTAAAGGATGATATTGACGTTTTAATGAATATGTTGCTTTTTCCAGATTTTTGCTTGTGAAAATTTGTTTTTTTCTTTATATGAATTACTATAGAATTACTAATTGAATATGAAAGGATTGGGATTTAAATGAAGCTCCACATTACCCTTCCATCAAAAGCTCCTCGTTTTGAAGCATGCTCTCCTGCAAGCCAATATGTAAATAATTTCTCTAACAACTTAACAATTCATCCAGCTTCTGTTCTGAGGCGGCTGGTTGAAGCTTATGAGTAGGATATTTCTAAAAAATATAGTTTTTTAATCCTATATTTGTTCAATCTTGTCCATATGTCTAGTCGATTTATGATTCAGAAGAAATACTCTATGTGCATTAGATGGCCGTTCATTGTGTCATGTGCTTCGGAATAACAATATCTTAGAATCTTTGCTCCTTTGCAACAGGGCTGTGACGAATTTTCTATGCTCGAGAAATCTTTTGAATTTAGTTGAGGATCCATTTTCCGCCAAAGAAAAATTTGTCTTGAGCTTTTCTGTTATTATTAGTTTTTGTTATTTTTATTTAGCACTTCCGGTTATCACTGTTAAGTGAGTTATGTATCTGATTTTTTTTTTTTTTGAAATGAATTTCTGCTTCTGAAGTATCGAAAATGTTTTTGACACAGTTCTGTTTTAAACATCTTTACTAAATAAGGGCAGAGCGGTCATTTTTTCATAAACAGCTGCCACACAGCTACTTTTACCCAACTGCAACAAACAGACAGTCAGCTTCCTCGCAGCAGTTTTCTGTGGCAACGCAACTACAGCTACCCCAAACATACCCTAAGTTTTTAGTGTTTGGCTTGTTGAGGAAAAGAGCAAACACTAATAAATTTTTTGTGCTCTATATATTAACGGGTCAAATTTGAATAACAACATTTTTTCTAAATGGGACAAACACGAGTAAAGTCTAAGCTCGCCCAAGGTCCGATCGTTTACACCCATACATGCAATGATTTCATAGAGGGAGGAGTGAGTGAGTGATATGGGTATGGCTTTTATTGATTTAATTTTATTTAAATTCATTTTTTTTAATTCAATTTTATCTAAGTTAATTTTATTTATTTAATTGATTAATAAAAATTAATAATATTATCATATTAATTATAATTAAATAATTCTAAGATTATTTCTTATTTATTAATTAGTAAAAAAATATTAATTCTTATTCATTCAATAAATGTATAAGTAATTATTAATTAATAACAAATTAATTATTGCTTTAAAAATTTTAAGCTTCTATTCAATAATTAATCAAATAAAAATTTTATTAATAATTATTTGGTTTAATAATTTTATAATTATTACTTATCATGGTTAAAAATAAAATATGAATTAAATTTAAGATTTAACTAATTTTGGCTATTTTTAAATATTTTTAAAAAGTCAAATTTATTAGATTTATTAAAATCTACTCTGATTGTTGTTAAAGTCTAATAATCAAATAGATTTAAAAATCCTCATCATCATTTACAATTTCACTGAATTTATTAAATTTATTGTCAGGATTTACTAAATTTGGATCTGTGGGATTTATGAAATTATGTTAACTTTGTAATGGGTTGGAATAGAGCTTTAGTAAGATTTATCACTATATTTACTACTCAAGCCAAATGACACAGTGCAGGAGTCCATGATTGCATAAAATTTGTGATTTAGGGAATCAAATTTTGCATTTTTCATTTGATTCTGCCAAATTTTGGATTTAGTAAATCCAAATGATGGGTGAGTATATAGATTTACCAATTTAGTGATTTATTAAATTCTACTTACGTTAATTTATACTGGCGACCAAATAACCTTGTTGTGTGTTGAAAGATTCATGACGTTAGAGCGGTAGTTTAATGTTTTGACACTGCACATAAACCCAACATGCGTATTTAATAGAAAAGTAACACGAGAAAATTTGAGATTTTTTATGTAAAAAACCTTGGAAAGATAAAGAACCATTGTGCCAGCCGTAATCAAAGTAATTCACTATATGTTTGATAAGCACATGCATTCCTTCTTCTCATAAATTAGAGAATATAAAATTATAAAACTGATAATTACATGTGTATAGTAGTACTTTAGCAATAATAGTCATGATTGGGCTACAACAAATGTAGTTGACCATAAATGCTATAGTTGCTGATTATATTTGTCATGGTTGGTCATAGTGACTACAGTTAGAAGTTGTAACAACTGTAATATCAACAAAATTCATTGTTGGTTGTTGCACAAATAATAGTTCATCAAAGATCATGGTTGGAAGCTGCATTATCGACAATTTATCATAGATCGTATTTGGTGACTACAAAGTGTTAGTTGACCCCAAAAAGTTGCAATTGGAGACCACAATAGCACTAGCTGGCCACAAAGGTCTAGCTAAAAAGTTGCAAGAGTAGTAATTGACCACGTAGATCATAGATGGTGATTGCAATAATGTCACCTGGACACACATTTCATAGTTGAAAGTTGTAACAATAATAATTAAAGTTGGTGACTGCAATATTGTAAGTTTGTCTCATTGGTCACAGTTGATGATTGGAATAGTAATAGTTGTATTTAGAATTTATAGTCATAGTTGCTTGTACAAAACTTAGTTAGTGACATGTTTGTCGTTAATTGGCCACAGAGACTTTAGTTAGAGGTTGTGTTAGTAGTTGGTCGTACGTGTTATAGTTAGTAGCTATTGTAGCGTTAGTTGCCCACATGGGCTGCATAAAATCCAGACTAGTAGTTTCCACACAAGCATTAGTTGGGAGCTGTAATAGTGTTAGGGGCATGGTAGGTTCCCATCCTCAAAGAGGCTTTCTACAAAAAAATCTTTCATGAGAAAATAAAACAATTTCAATGAAATGATATTTTAAAGCAACATGAAAATTTTGCTAAAATAAAATTAAGTGTTTATAAGTCAATCTTTTACTCATATAAGATGAATTGGAGTTATTTTTCTCATTCAATAACTCCAACGATTCTCTTCTGGTTCCCCTCACATTGTTCTTGTAAGTAGCGACCCAGGTGACCTTAGCATATTAGAAGTTCAATTTATTTCTTTAATTGAAAACATATTTTTGTTTACTGTCATTTTGCTTGGTGGAAATGACAATATTGTGATTGATCTCCACCATCTGGATTTCTTAACGGCTTTGGCCACTTGACAGTCTCTTCATCCTTGAGTGTCATTAAGATGTTAACACTCGACGTGTTGAGTGACATGTATTCTTATTTTGATCGTTGTTCACGATTCCCTTGTGGTCTAAATTTTTGTTGTTGTGAGATTTGATTGGTATCCCCGACGTTATTCTTGCGCTTGCCCCCCAATCGCTCAATTTGTTTTTTGTGAGCAATGATGGCCTCATCCTGCAGAAATTTGTGCCTCAACACGGTGAATAAGGACATCATAAGAACAAACTGTCACCCACATCAATGACGAGTAGAAGAGTCCTGGGCGGAACCCCCCAAGGAATACTCCTCTTAATAACTCCGGATCTACTCCCATAATTTGTCGGGCTTCAGTAGAGAACCTGCGAAAATAGTCCTTTAGTGATTCTCCTTCGCATTGACGAATTCCAGAGATATGGGATGAATCTTTGATGATTCTTCGATTTGTGATGAACTGCTCTGCGAACAGTCTGACAAGCTCGTTAAAGGTGTTTACAGTGCCTCTTGGCAGATAGTAGAACTAGGTCTGAACTTGTCTTTTAAGAGTAGTCGAGAACACTTGACACAAAAGTGCATCAGAGGCACACTGAATGTGCATGATGGTTCAATAATGATCAATATGCTCGTAGTGGTCAGTTATCCCTTCATATGTATCAATGTTCAGAAGCCTGAAGCCTGTTGGGATGGGGTGTTAGAGGACTGCATCCGCTACAGGAGAGGATTCATGGATGTTACGATGAGTGTAGAAGCGATCCTTTTTCTCTATGGGAAACTCTTCCCGGACGAGGCGTCGTAGTTCATTACGAATGACATCACCTGAGAGGGGATGTAGGAGGCGGTCCGATACGAGTTTCTCCGAGCGGTATGTTTCTCGTACGTAGCGGAGTTAACGGTAAACGAATTTCATCCAATCGTGTAGGCAACGTCTGTTGAGCCCCGCGTAGGAGCTACAGGATCTCTAGTTGAGATTCCTCCATTCTACGCATTCAATCTTCTATTGAAAGACCCGAAACACCTTCGTTGGCAGGATAAGAAGCTTGTCGCCTTTGGCTTCGTGATTGCTCCCTGGAACAATGAGCATTGGAGTGGGATGCTCCGTTGTCACAAATATTGTGTCTGGTGGCCATGTAGGAAACCGCGTAAGTACTTTAGATGTGGGATTGAAACGTTCCCACAGACAGCGTCAAACTTATGCGTGCTGGAAAATTCACGGCTGTAGAGTAATGAATTATCGTCTTAGCGTTGCATGAGGATTCAACACATACTCAGATGAAAATGAATCAATCTGTGATGACACCATAAATTTTTACGTGGAAAACTCGTAAAGGGAAAAATCACGGGGCCTGTCCCGGTTAAACAAATCCACTATAAGTTGATGATTACAGAGTACCCTTGTTCCATAGACGGAAAATGTTTACTAGATTATTCAAGTTATAACGTCGGTTGATTACGTCTGGTCAGTAGTGGTTAACAGTGGTCGACGGAGGTCAGCGTTGGTAGCTGACAGTTGGTGGTGGTCGACGACGATCGACGATGACAGAAATGATGTTGGACTCGAGCTCATTCTCCTCAAGTTCTCTCTCCCAAGCCCTCATTTCATGTAAGGTGGAGCTCTATTTATAGTGTTTTGGGTACAATCAATGCATGAATATGAACTCTTTTGATCAGACGGTCCGGAGAGTTTCCCTCAATCGGATGACATTTGATGAAGATTTAAGTGCCTTAAAGATGTCGGAGTTGAGCAATTTTGGGCTCGTTGGATTCTTCTTGTCGAGACACTCTATTCGACTATAAACTCGCTGAACTCAACATTCGTTTGATATTTTAAATGTGTCCGAAAATTTATTAACAATAATTTAATTGCTTGATCTGGGCTTGATTTGACTCGGATCAAACTAACCTTGATATCCTTTGGTCCGTCTCATCAAGTCAGTCAGTTTGACTATAAATTTGTTGAAATTAGAGTTTTGGATGACTTTTAATTGAAGTTTAAATATTTGTAACATAAAATGTTGCATCGATATTCATGTCATGCTTGAGATTCGTGATGGATGATGAAGATTTGGCGGTGGAGTACCATATATATATATATATATNCAGTCAGCTTCCTCGCTGCAGATTCATGGGGTTGCGCAGCTACAACTGCCCCAAACATACCCTAAGTTTTTAGTGTTTCGCTTGTTGAGGAAAAGAGCAAACAATAATAAATTTTTTGTGCTCTATATATTAACAGGTTGAATTTGAATAACAACATTTTTCTAAAATGGGTCGAACACGAGTCAAGTCTAGGCTCGCCCAAGGTCCCCTCTGTTACACCCATACATGCAACGATTTCATAGAGGGAGGAGTGAGTGAGTGATATGGGTATGGCTTTTATTGATTTAATTTTAATTTAAATTAAAATTTTTAATTCAATTTTATCTAAGTTAATTTTATTTATTTAATTGATTAATAAAAATTAATAATATTATCATATTAATTATAATTAAATAATTCTAAGATTATTTCTTATTTATTAATTAGTAAAAAAATATTAATTCTTATTCATTCAATAAATGTATAAGTAATTATTGATTAATAACAATTTAATTATTGCTTTAAAAATTTTAAGCTTCTATTCAATAATTAATCAAATACAAATATTATTAATAATTATTTATTTTAATAATTTTATAATTATTACTTATCATGGTTAAAAATAAAATATGAATTAAATTTAAATTTTAACTAATTTTGGCTATTTTTAAATATTTTTAAAAATTCAAATTTATTATATTTATCAAACTCTACTCTGATTGTTGTTAAAGTCTAATAATCAAATAGATTTAAAAATCCTCATCATCATTTATGAACAATTTCACAGAATTTATTAAATTTATTGTCAGGATTCACTAAATTTGGATTTGTGGGATTTATGAAATTCTGTTAACTTTGTAATAGGTTGGAATAGAGCTTTAATAAGACTTAACACTATATTTACTAATCGAGCCAAATGGCATTTTGCATTTGATTCTGCCAAATTTTGGATTTAGTAAATCCAAAAGATGGGTGAGTATATAGATTTACCAATTTAGTTATTTATTAAATTCTACTTATGTGAATTTATACTGGTGATCAAATAACATTGTTGTCGGCTGAAAGATTCACAACGTTAGAGTGGTAATTTAATGTTTTGACACTGTACACAAACCCAACGTGCATATTTAATAGAAAAGCAGCACGTGAAAATTTGAGCCCGGGAAAGAGAAAAAACTATTGTTTTAGCCATAATCAAAGTAATTCACTATATGTTTGCTAAGCACATGCATTCATTCTTCTCATAAAATAGAGAATATAAAATTGCAAAGCTGATAATTACATATGCATAGTAGTACTTTAGCAATAATAGTCATGATTGGGCTACAACAAATGTAGTTGGTCATAAATGTTATAGTCAGTGGTTATATTAGACATGGTTGGTCGTAGAGACTACAGTTAGAAGTTGTAACAACTGTAATGTCAACAAAAGCCATTGTTGGTTGCTGCACAAATAGTTGTTCATCAAAGTTCGTGGTTGGAAGTTGCAATATCGACAATTTATCATAGATTATATTTGGTGACTACAAAGAGTTAGTTGACCGCAAAAAGTTGCAATTGGAGACCACAATAGCACTAGTTGGCCACATAGGCCTAGCCAAAAGTTGGTAGAGTAGTAATTGACCACATATATCATAGATGATGATTGCAATAATGTCACATGGCCACACATTTCATAGATGAAGGTTGTAACAATAATAATTGAAGTTGGTGACTGCAATATTGTAAGTTTGTCGCATTGGTCATAGTTGGTGATTNATTTTATTATGATGGGCCTGTCTCTAGGTTCTGAATAAAATTCTGAATGCAAAACTGAATTAGAACTACGCATGCAATATTTGTTTCTCCCAAACCCTCGCCTATACATACTTCCCCTCACCCATTTTGGGCACAAACTCTCCATCTCTGCTCAAAACCCTCGCCTATGTCCCTGCCCTCTCCGGTTTCGCTTAAAACTTTCGCCTTTTTCAACGAACCTTCGCGATACAGTCGCTATTAAAGCTTGCTGGGAAGGCAACGACGGGATCTCTGCTCACAGAGTCCGCCGAACTCCCATCTTTCTTGTCCTTCCGCTCTGCTCCTATCAGAAATCATCAACGAAGGTAATCCTGTTCGCGCGCCATTCTTCCTCTTTGCTTGTCGAAGATTTACGAAATCCTCCGATTCACAGGATATAGTAAATCCCGGATCTATCAAGAATCGGCGTCATTTTGGGATTTACGGAGGCGTTTTTGGCCGTTTGGCAGGATTTAGCTTGAACCCTGCGTAAATCCTGCTACTGGTGGCTTCCAAAATTGACTCGAACGCGCGGCTGCATGCGATAGGTGGAAATTCAACTAGCTCTCTTGCCCTTACTTCACCCTACCCCGTCCTGCAAATGAAGCTCGCCACACCCACCTACACCTCACGCTCCTCTTTACTTTCGCTAATCCCTCCCTCTATCACGTACCTAGCTTTCTGTAGTCTCGGAACTTCTCACTGGTTTTCTTACCACTCAAAGTGAACAGGAGTAAATTTTTAGCTGCTGCGGTTTCTACTCGTGTGAATAATTTAGCTTGTTGCCGGCCCTGAAGCACAAGTAGGATTAACTCGCTGGTGTCAATTAGGCAGTATGGGGACTTTTGTTGTCCCACTTGGTGCTTTCGGGCTAATAGGTTTCATGTTACACAAATTTGAATTTGATCGAGTGTGCTTCGGAATGACTGGGTGTAAAGGTCACTCAAGCGGTGAATTGGATTTCAAGTTCAAGTCACCAAAAACTGGCGGAATCCTCTCAAAATCAATTCACCCGAGCGAGATAGAGGAGAGTGGAATTCCGTTTGTATGGGTGAAATCCGCAGATCTACAAAGCAACGCCAAAAGCATGAGCTTTAGATGGGAGTGGGAATGACGATGGAGAACATGACCGATAGCCAATATAGGAATCTTTGGCACAATCGATATGCAGATCACTATCTGGAAAAGGAGTCCAAAGGTATCCCAAACAAACAAGAGGAAGAAGACTGCGTTACTACTATTAAGCAATACCTTTTTCAAAAGCAGCCCCCGCTCTAACTAAGAAGTGTGTTTTTGGGGCTTGACCACTTCACTTATGGTATTTCGGTCTTTCAAGCAAAGAAGGTGAAAGTGGGTTAGCTTGTTTCATAGCCCGTCTTCTCCCGTCCTAAGTTTAAGGTCTCATTGGCTTGGGTGCATGAAAATGAGGCTAGAGTGTGGAAGTTTTGGTGTGAAACTAGTGGCTCCTCTTGCATGATAGTTTTCTATACTCAACTAACAAGATTGAATATGCTCGACTGTTTAGGATTTATATCTTGCGTAAATCTTTCTTAAAACCAGCTAACAAACAGCCCCTTAGTGAATTCGAGCATTGAAGTTGTCCAAAATGGCTGTATGGTAGGATTTAGCTTAAATCCTGGTTAAATCCTGCTCTAAATCCTTTGCCAGACAGCCCCGTAGGATTTAAAGTTATAATTTCTGCTGTTTTGCAGAATTTAGGTTAAATCTTACTTAAACTATGCTATAAAACAGCCTCTTAGGTTAACCAAATGGCCCTGTAGTGCACATTGATTTATTGTTTCCTAAAAGTGATTTTATTCGACGAAACTACATGTTCATTTTATAAAACACCAAATTATTTGATTTCTCCAGCACTATAGGAATTTTGTTGCATTTCTACTCTCAATATTATTTTTAAAAATGGAGGCTTTTCATCTCCGATTCCTTTTATAGAGGAACATATTGAGTTTGATTCCATTGGGAGTTCAATCAAGCATTTACTAACTCTGTTTACGTATGTTTTAACGACCTCAATGTTTTAAGCTCACTGTGATGGTTTATTCCAAGGGCAGATCATGATTCATACTAACATTCCAAAGTTTAGTGAATTCANTAGCAGCCCCGTAGGATTTAAAGTTACAATTTCTGCTGTTTTGCTGGATTTAGGTTAAATCTTACTTAAACTATGCTATAAAACAGCCTCTTAGGTTAAATCCTGCTAAACTACTCTTGAAATCCTGCCACCAAATGGCCCCGTAGTGCCATTGATTTATTGTTTCCTAAAAGTGATTTTATTCGACGAAACTACATGTTCATTTTATAAAACGCCAAATTATTTGATTTCTCCATCATTATAGGAATTTTCTTGCATTTATACTGTCAATATTATTTTTAAAAAATGAGGCTTTTCATCTCCGATTCCTTTTATAGAGGAACATATTGAGTTTGATTCCATTGGGAGTTCAATCAAGCATTTGCTAACTCTGTTTACATATGTTTTAACGACCTCAATGTTTGAAGCTCATTGTGATGGTTTATTCCAAGGGCAGAGCATGATTCATACTAACATACCAAAGTTTAGTGAATTCATTTGCTAACAAGCTTATTCCTAGGATGGATCTTTCATTACATGCGATATTTCGTTGACAATTAGTTTAGGGCCCGTTTGACATCACTTTTTGCTTTCTATTTTTATTTTTTATACTTGTTTTTGAAAACATGTTTGGATAGTATAATTTTTATAGGTTTTTATTTTTAAATTTTTATAAAGAAATTATTTTGTTTTTAATAACATTTAAAATATTTAAAATATAGTTTGAGTGTTTTTAAAAACAATCATCACAGTCAAACATGCATTAATTTAAATAAAATATAATCAAAGCAAAATACAAACAAAAATAGAAACCAAAAAATAAAAATGATCCCAAACTGGGCCTAAGCTCTCTTATTAAGCTCATAAGCTTTTTCAAAGGCTGATAAACTTTGCCAAATTAACAAGCAAAAAGTCCTCAAAGGTCCCCTCGTGAGATGTTATGAATTCAAAACAGAAAAGACTCTTATTCGACAAACCCATTATAAACCCCAACCACGTGGGGTTTCAATGGAGCTTCAAGGTGGTTCAACCTAGCCTATAATCACGTGCGCCTTAAAGGAACATCGTGGTAGTGTGGTGCCTTAAAGGAACAATTAACCCCTCAATTTTCCATCACCATCCTGGTTTGATGATATGCTCTTATTTTGTTGTGATATTTAATTGATTTATTTTTAGCTGATTAATTGTAAGCTCAAGCCTTAAATCATGTTCTCTACGCCTATTTGGCTGATTACTCGTAAGCTTGAGCCTTGATTTGTTTCTGTAACCATCTTGGCTTGATGGGGATCCTTTATTTTGACGTTGCATTTAATTACTTTAATTTAGCCGAGCAACTCGTAAANACTCAGATAAGATGAGTTGGAATTATATTTTTCGTTCGATAACTCCAACGATTCTCTTTTGGTTCCCCTCACATTGTTCTTGTAAGTAGCGACCTATGTGACCTTAGCGTATTAGACGTTCAATTTCTTTATTTAATTGAAAACATAATTCTGTTGAATGTCATTTTGCTCTGTGGAAATGACAATATTGAGACTGATCTCTACCATCTGGATTTCTTAACGGATTTGGCCACCTGACAATCTCTTCATCATTGATCGTCATTAAGATGTTAACACGCGACGTGTTGAGTGACGTGTATTCTTTTTCTGATCGTTGCTCACGATTCCCTTGTGGTCTAAAATTTTTTCGCTGTGAGATTTGATTGGTGTCCCCGACTTTATTCTTGCACTTGCCCCCCAATCGCTCAAATTATTTTTTGTGAGCAATGATGGCCTCATCTGCAGAGTTTGTGTCTCAACACGGTGAACAAGGACAGCATACGAACGAACTGTTACCCACATCAATGATGAGTAGAAGGGTACTGGACGGAGCCTCCTAAGGAAGACTCCTCTTAGTAACTCCAGATCTACTCCCATAATTTGTCGGGCTTCAGTAGAAAACCGGCGGAAATAGTCCTTCAATGATTCTCCTTCGCATTGACGAATTTTCGAGAGATGGGATGAATCCCTGTTGATTCTTCGATTTGCGATGAATTGCTTAGCGAACAGTCTAACAAGCTCGTTAAAGGTGTTTACAGTGCCCCCTGACAGAGAGTAGAACCAGGTCCAAACTTGTCTTTTAAGAGTAGTCGAGAACACTTGACACAGAAGCGCATCAGAGGCATATTGAATGTGCATGATGGTCGATATTGATCAATATGCTCGTAGGGTCGGTTAGCCCTTCATATGTATCGATGTNGTACTGTGAATGTTTAGACATGGAATTGTTGGAGTTAAGAGGTTTGTGCCATTTATGTTATTGTTTTGGTAAAGTTTTCTCAGCGTTCTATGCTATTTGGTACCATACATGAAGCCATTAGGTGCCTGTACAATAAATGATCAAATATACCGTTTTTCTCTCATAATTCTGATATAAGGATAGTGTTTTTATTTGGTTCTTTTGTTTTACCGCTTTGAATGTTATATATTTCAGAGAAATTTTGGAAATATTTCAGTGCATATTCCCAATTATCTACAATATTTTCCAGAAATCGTTATAGTGAGAGAAACAATTGTTTTGGTTTTGTACTCCATATTTTGAATCATTAATATGCATTGTTTTACATGTTTTGTAAAATGGCGCTTTCATCATGCATAAATTTTATGACAGAAGCGTCACACTTCTCTTTGATTTATAAAGAAAATGAACACTTTGGTTTGGAGTTGAGGGAAATGAGAAAAAAAAGGTTGGTGTATAGAGAAGATGAAAAAGAGATTTTTTGTTTTCTTTTGATTAGGTTTTGGGAGAAATAAAAATTATTCTTCCAATTCTTGGTTTGAGTTGAAAGAAAAAGAGATGATGAAATAATATAATTAGCTTGATATATTTATCCTCATATAAATAAAAAAAATAGATTAATGTTTTTATTCAAAGATAGGTACTTTAGGTGTTATAAAACAATTACCTAAGAGATTTCTTTTTTCTTTACTTTCTGCATATTTTGGGACAAACAAAATCATTCTTGTAGCGGGAATCTTCTTTTTCTCTTTTACTTTATCTCATTTAAAACTCACAACTGCCTACTTTCTAATTCTCTTCATCTTTTTTAAAGTTTTAATTTCCAATTAGAGTGGAATGAGATTTGATTTGTAACCTCTAAATAAATAATGACATGGTCCATTCCTTTAGAGAGCCATTTTATCCGCCGGTATGAATGGGCTACAATGTTCTGAGTAATTCTATGGCATTTAATTCTTATTAAAATTTTTGTCAGGTTCATCATCATTTCTCTCCTATTTTTTATTGTCTCATACTAAAACACTGAAACCATTCATGCCATAGTGACTTGAACTTTGAATTTTTTTCACATGAATAATGGATTTATTTTTCTTTTCCATAGTCAAACTTCACTGTTGTTTATGTTCAGATTGTAGTTTTAGGAAAGATTAAGTATTTTTTTGTTTTCACTTTATTTACATTATTATATCTCTTATCTCTTATTATATAACAGGAAGCAGAACTTGCAAAAGAGAAGACTAATGGATACAAGTTAGACAAGTCACATATATTTGCAGTGAATTTATTTGATGAGATTGAGAAATATATGAAAATTCCAGATGAATGGACGCCCGCTGAAATTAAACCATATGTACCTGGAGTGAGTGTTCACCATGCTTATTTTATTCTTTATTTTTTGAATTTTTAATTATTATTTATTTCAATTCGTAGGCTTAGTATGCAATAAATCTTTTAGATTGAGAAAGGAGAGCGGTTGAAAGGATCACATTGTCAGATCTTGTTAGAAGATTATTTAATTTTGGCAAATGCATGTGTTCAAGCTTTGTTTGTTAAATCATTTCTTAGTTTCATTGTTGATTGGTTTTATTATGCTAAAGAAATTACAGGCTTTTACATACATACCACACAATTCTTATGAATTTAAATATCTAATACCAAAATTTTGATTTTTACATTTCTATCACTGATATGTTTCTTATCACAAAAAAACATCACAATCACTATTTTTTAAAAGAGAAATGCACGTTTTGGTGCATAAGTAAAGTGGTATTAATGTAAATATTAAAGTTAGGCGTTGGATATGTAAATACATAGGAATTGTGCGGCATGTATGTAATCTTCTGAGAAATCAATGACCATCTTATTCTAGAGTTGTGGTAATGCAGTGATATTAAACCACGGCTCACCTTTTAATCTATTGAGTCCTAATTTAAGAGATGTTCTGAAACATAGTGAAGTAAATTAGTGACGCAAGGAATGAGCTGCTACTTTATTGTCATGATCGTGGTTTCCAGCATTTGTTTTGTTGTGTTGTTCAAACAGTTACATTTGACAATAATAATTTTCAAAACTTCCCTCACTTTTAACGTTGATGTATTTATTAAAATATTTCATCCATTGGCAATTTCAGGGACGAAAGAGATGCACTCATTTTTATTTACTTTATTGTTATTGCAGATTATTAATGGTCAGCCATATTTTATCGCAAGAGCAGGCCCCATTTTTACCTTGCCTTCGTAATGGTCTATTATGTAGTTTTTCCTTTGAAGAAAATTCTGCTTTAGCAATTAAAACTTAAATTTGAAATTAGTGATACAGATCTTAAATGGCTTGTTATGTACTTCCACCATAAAAAACAGGGGCTTTTGCATACACACAGTCCAAATCCTATGTATTTACATATACACCATCCAAATCCTATGTACTTACATATCTAACACCTAAACTTTGTTTTTTGCATTTGTACCACCAAATATTTCATACCACATCCAAGGTAACATTACTTCAACTTTTAAAAAGTAAAATATGCATTTTCATACATAGATAAGGTGACATATATGAAAAAATTGAAGTTTTGGTGTTAGATATGTAAATACATAAGAATCAAGTGGGGTATCCTTGTAAACCATCCAAAAACTTACTACTATATGACACCAATTACTGAATGGCTGACAATGAATAATTATTTTGACTCGAAGTGTTGCTTTGTTTGAATCTTGGCCCATGTTTTGTAGTTTAGTATGGCTATTTTGATTGATTCTCTCTCTCTCTATATATATATTCACACACACACACACATATTTATATATTTGGTTTTTAAACAAGTATGGTGTTCTATGATTGGGTTCTACATTCATAACTCCGTTTTGAGACTTACAGGAAAATCTACAAAAATGGTTGACGGATGAGAAGGCTCGAGATCAATTTGTTATTCGTGCTGGAGCCTTCACTGAGATATTTTGGAATGATCCCAGACAAATGATGCCAGAACTTGTATACCGCCGGCAAGTAAGTGAATGTTTCTTTATTCATATGTCTATTTTTTTAGTTTGTTTATTTAATTTGAAATTTGGTTTTTCACGTGGGAATGGATTACATTAGGGATCGGTTTTAAGCCCATATCCTTTTGCTTGAGTTATGGATGCTCTTACAAGAGGATATACCAAAATAAGTGAATGTTTCTTTATTCATATTTCTATTTTTTTTAGTTTGTTTTATAGTTTGAAATTTGGATTTTCTCGGGGGAATGGATTATATTAGGGATCGGCTTTAAGCCCATATCCTTTTGCTTTAGTTATGGATTCTCTTACAGGAGGATGTGCCTTGGTGTAAGCTTTTCGCTGATGGTATCTTTTTTGTGGATAAGACTAGAGAAAGAGTTCAGAAAAAAACTTGAATTATGGAGGTCTATAGTGGAGTCTAAAGCCCTTCGTTTGAGTAGATTTAAAATTGAATACTTGGAATGTAATTTTAGTAGTAGTAACTCTACCATCAGAGTTGTAACTATGGGTTATCAAATTATGAAAATGTGTGATCATTTTAGATATCTCAGGTCTATAGTTCCAAGTTATGGTGATATAGATGGGGATGTTATTACTAGAATTCAAGGGTTGGTTGAAGTGGAGGAATACATCCAGCTTATTGTGTGATAGAAAAGTAACACTTAGACTGAAAGGAAAATTTTATAGGATGGTGGTAAGACCTACAATGCTCTATGGCGCAAAATGTTGGAGTTTAAAAGAAAAGCATAAAACTAAGTTAAATATTGCTGAGACGAGAATACTTAGGTCGATGAGTGGCTTGACAATTAGATAAAAAATGTGAAATGAATATATCTTTGATAGGGTTGGCGTAGCTCCAGTGGCGGACAAAATTAGAGAGTCGTCTTAAATGGTTTAGTAACATTAAACGCCGATCATCTGTTGATCATGTTAGGCGAGTAGATTTTTTAGATTTGATTTATGTTAAGAAAGACAGAGGTAGGCCTAAAAAGACTTGGACATGTTGCATAAACAATGATCTTAATCTATTAGAATTAAATGAAAATATAACACTCAATCCACTGAATAGAGAAAAGGCTTGTTTTTGTTGTTGAATTAGTTAATTTCATGCTTGCCAGTTTTACTTGATATGATAGTTTATCTGGCTTTATACAAGTTTTGCACACTACTGATGTATTCACACCAAAAAGTCTCTTATTATTATTATAAATTAATTTTAAAATCTAATAATATTTAAAGATTTATTTTCAAAACTCCTTGGTTTTTTAACATTTAAAAATGAATTAATAACAATGATAATTTTGATGCTCAATTCCTTCAAAAGGTTTTTATTTTTTTCCTTTTTGTTAAGCGATGGAGGAAAGATGAAGTAGAACTACTATAGTCTTTATTTTTAAATGATCCTCATATATATTTGTTTACAATACTGATTTTTTTTTATATTTTAAATTCTTTATTCCTTAAAGTTGAACTTAGAACTGATCGTTAAAATTATGGTTCAGATTAATTATATACTTGAATTTAAATTGGAAGGTTAAAATTTATGGCTTGTTATTCAAACTTTTAGGTTTTAAAGGTTAAATTTAAGTAAATTTGCAGTTTTTTATTTTTGTTTTGCTTATATAAGGGTTTTTTTTACTTTTTCTTTTGAATGAATATATTCGCTAAATAGGCTGAAGTGTTTAGATTGAATGGCTATGCTCATTTCTTGAATTAGCTTTGTGATATTATGATAGTAGTATTCATTTATTTATTTATTAAGTATGATGGTTGTATATATTGTCATAAGTAGGGGATCACTTTTGAAAATCTATTCTTATGTTTTAGAAGTATGCATTTCTTTAGTATTAAGTAATAATTCTTGTAGTTCAAAGTTTGTAGTGGAAAGTTTTATTGATTTTATTTTCCACCGATCCCATAGTATAAGTTAGGTTTAAGGAAATTGGTAACAAATAGACTATCGAAGCTGATGTGATGAATGGCATTAGCGAGTACATCAATTAGTTGAAGATTTAAGTGTGCTAACAAGTTGAATAATATTTTCAACAATTTTTTTCTTGATGAAATGATAATCATTATCTATATGCTTGGTTTGATCTCGAAGGAGCAGGTTGTTTGCATTGATAATACTAGCTTTATTATCAGAAAATAAACCTACTCTGTCCTGCTTGAT
The DNA here is from genome assembly GCA_002079205.1 of Phalaenopsis hybrid cultivar. NCBI lineage: Eukaryota > Viridiplantae > Streptophyta > Magnoliopsida > Asparagales > Orchidaceae > Phalaenopsis > Phalaenopsis hybrid cultivar. The sequence continues at coordinate 53,172 of JXCR01147291.1, forward strand.
GGTCTCTTTAATTTTCATTGCATTAATTCAGAAATTGGCTTTTTCTTGAGAGTTTTTCTAAAATATAGTTGTTTTCTTGGATCCTTCTTCATGTATTGCAACATTATGAAAATAAACTACATTTTTGTTTTGTTTTTTTTTTTTGGATTTCTCACGAATTTGTTGGTGATGGTAATTGAGAAGCAAATATTTTGTCTGGCATGTGCTAGATAAATTTTATTTCTCAGAAGTATTTTTTATCAATTGATGGACTTTTATCCTTAGTCTCCATCTTAACGTTTTGGGTCCATAGGTCTGCTCATTGGTTTTCATCCCATCGTCCTAATTCTTCTATTGAGAGCTGATTTGAAAAGATGCCTATGCCAATGAAATACCAAATTTATCCTAAATCCTTAAATCTCATTTTATTTTGGCCAAATATTATTTCTCTTTTCAGGATTAGTAATATTAATATTATCAATATAAATTATACAATCATATAATTTAACATATATTTTATGGATATATTGCCAACTTAACCACTGGTGATAATGAACCATATTATGCATGTAATGATTGTTTAAAATTGTGCGAGGTTTTTCAATGCTCGCTAATTTTGTCAGTACTAACTTGGCTATCAAATCTAGATTGCCAATCATATAGACTTCGACGAGATCACTATTTAGAAAAAAAGTTTTGATATCAAGTTTATTATAGGCAGCTCAAGTTTGTTGCAAGTGATCGAAGTACACAAATGGAGTTAATAACCATTTAACTTTATTCTCATTGCTATCCCATAGGCTTGGGTGAAACCGTCAACCATAAATTGAGCTTTGAATTTGTTCTTACTTCAATCAACGCTGTTTAATAGAGAAAGTTCAATTAAATTTGATTCATCTCTTTTCTTTTGACAGTTAAATGATTTCCAGGTGCTATTTGTTTCAAGGGTATAATGTACTTGTAGTGAGTCTACTTAAGAGCCTTGTGAATATTTTTTGAATTTGAACCTTTATTAATGATGTGATAAGGGCACTATGAATAGAAGCTAACTTGTCATATGGCATAAAGTCATTGGTAGGGTGCTTAGTACAAGTTCTAACTCCATTCCCGATTGTAATTAGTTGATTATGATCGAATACTGTCAGTTATATAGTTTTGTTATTGATGTGAAGATAAGAAGTCTCTAAATTTAGTTAAGATCCATGGCTACGTGCAAGAGATACTTGGATTTATTTCTTCTTCTTGATTTTTGGCCTCATGTATATAATCATTCCTTTGGTGATGGCATTGTGTATGAAATCCAAAGGTTTTTTGTTGGTTTCAAGCAAGTTTGATTTTGAGTGGAGTTTATTTAGATTTCTAAGAATAGCAAAAATTTAACAGGCTCGATTTTCTAAATGCGATGTTCCTTGAAAATTTTCCCATAATTTTATATTCGGCATAAATATTNATATATTAGCAAATATTTTATATAATCAAGCTGAGGCCTTTTACCCTGTTTGATAGTTTTGGACCGAGAATTTTGTCCAGTGGTCTCCAATGGGGACATATTTAGCCACAGTTCACAGGCAGGGTGCTGCTGTTTGGGGAGGTGCCAGCACATTCAGCAGACTAATGAGATTTGCGCATCCACAGGTTCCCACCTTTCATTATTCTTCTCTTTTCAGTATTATAATTTAGGGCTTTTTATGCCACCCAATTACTTTGCTTTTACATATCTAACACCTAAACTTTATTTTCAACATTTATACCACCCAAATCTTTCATTTTACCTCAAAAATATCACAACATTAACTTTTAAAAAGTGAAGTACACCTTTTCATACATAGGTAAGGTGGAATGTATGAAAAAATTTTAAGTTTAGGTGTTAGATATGTAAATACATAGGAATTAAGGGTATGTATGCAATTCTTCCGATAATTTTTGCTTTAATTCCTTACCTGGTTGATGTACTGTTATATGAAAGGTCAAACTGATAGATTTTTCTCCCGGCGAGAAATATATCGTTACTTACAGCGGCCATGAGCCCAGCAATCCCCGCGACACACATGTGAGTAAAATCTGATGATATTTTGTTAAATATTACCTCACTGAGTTAAATCATAAATATATGCGATTTCGTGGACAGAGGGTAGTCCTGAATTTCTTTGATGTGAGAACTGGAAAACTGATGCGAGATTTCAAAGGAAGTGCTGATGACTTTGCGTTAGGATCCAGCAATTTAACTGGAGTCTCCTGGCCGGTGTTCAGGTGATTATAGTATTTTTTAGGAGAAAAGTGACAAAATGGTGAGAAAGGTGACAACACGGTCATTTGACGCTTTGTTTTCGGGTCATGATAATGAGAATTTAGCCCCCATGTTCTCTTAATGGGAGGCTAAAATACTCCTCCTCGGATACGATTTATGTTAATAGTAATAGAGTATCGGGATTAATTTAACATTTATATAAATAGTCTGGTGATTATTTTGGTAATTTAGCCATTTTTTTATTATGTGATGTATATATTCTAAGCATATATAATTTCTCGGCTTGTGTTGCAGATGGGGTGGTGGCAAAGAGGACAAATTCTTTGCCAGACTGGGAAAGAATGTAATCTCTGTGTATGAAACTGAGACATTCGCCCTCATAGATAAGAAATCTCTGAAGGTTGAGAATGTGGTGGATTTCACTTGGTCTCCCACAGATCCTATTATTGCATTCTTTGTTCCGGAGCTTGGTGGTGGTAACCAGCCTGCTAGGGTGAGTAGAAATTTTTATCTCAATCTCTTTCTTTCATAAACTAAGCTGAACATTTTCATTTTCTTTTATTTTTTGAAAACTTACATATATATCACACAATTCTTAGGTATTTACATATCCAACGCCTAAAGTCGGACATTCATGCTTTTAACNCTGTGATTAGGATTTTGCAAAATTTATTTGAGGCAAACATGATTGATTGAGCTACTTCGATAAGATGTTTATTTTTTCTACCATCAAATATATTTTATTGTGAAGTATTCAGATGTGTATTGATGAATAATCACTTGGTCGAATTGGTAAAGCCCAATGGAGAGAGAGTACTTCCACCGATTGTTGGTGCGGAGTACTTAAATTTTAGCTTGGAACTAAGTTTGCACCATTTTATTGAAAATTTGAAATATGGCGCTAACTTCAGATTTATTCTTCATAAGGAATAATCATGTAAATCTAGTGTGATTATTAACAAATGTAATGAATCTGCTCGATTAGAATATTATTGACCCTAAACGGTTCATGTACCTTTCTATGGGTAAGGTAAAAGGATTTGGTTGACTTGTTTGGATGACAGGAAAGAGTTACGAATGCATTTCAATAATGAATAAATTTTACTTTGATAAGATTTAAAATTTGTTTGATTAAATTAGGAAATAATTTTCATACAATATAAAATTTGGATGACCTAAGCCATATTTTATATCACAATAACATTCTCATTGTTCATGTTTTTGCATTTGTTTTTTTAATGATTTCATTTGCCATGAAAATTATTAGCCATCATATTACCATATTACCTTCCATGATCAAATCTTTAAGTATCTTTCATTGGGTCCATTAGCTGCTTCGATGAAGTGATCTTTTATTCCTTTTCGAAATATAAACATCGTCTCCAATTGTTAAACATCGTCTCCAATTGAAACCATTGATGAAGTTTTGCCCTATAAGATAATGCTAGCGATGGAAAACATAAAATTCAATGGGGTGGTATTATTGAGTAGAATATACTGACTATGAGTGGATGTTGCATCAATGTGCGTGCTTTCTTTACTACTAGTTACAAGGATGGAAAAGTTGAGGAAGTTGCTCTAATAGCATGTAGAAATGATTGAAAGAATTCAGAGATTTAATTCTTCCCATTCTATATTACTTTGCTAGGTTTAAATAGAAAATATGGGGAGTTCATCCAGAATTTTCCCACTGATAACAAATAAACCACTTTCCTAAACAGGAACAACCAGAAATCAAAAACAATAAGACATGATCTGAATAGTTGAATTCAAATATTTATACAACTAATGATACACAAAGAATGAAAAAATAATGCTTTGCATTAGTGAAATGGATGAAGCTTCATAAAGAAAGATGGAAAGAACAATGCTGTGGATCAATAAGTTGAATGAAGCCGCAGAAAGAAGGAAAGAATAATGTTCTTCCATTTTTAAGCTCGATGCGCAAATATGGAGACTGTCTGGCAGGTGTTGGCAGATAGGCAAGTGAATTCGTGGATTTCAAGGGGATCCAATATGACTAAATATAATATGCTTGCATGCATGCATGCATGTATATATGTAAGAATGTGCACGGTAGTTTAAATTCAGGATGCAAATATTTCCTTTTATTCTACCTTAATGACACTAACCTTTGCCGTTGTTGGTGAATTTACTTTTGCTGGTTATATCTGTAATTTTTAATTTTTAATTTTGACCGTGAGAACAAACTGGTGGATTATTAAGGCCATTAATCATTGGGTTAAAAATAAAACAAATAGTTATCGTTGATCGTTTTTGTTATTAAAATGAGTAGTATCAGATAGAATGTAATAATTACAAGAGTAATTTTGCATAAATTATATTTTAGATAAGATATTGTTTGAACAAATGCTGCTTGAACCCTTCTATGACTGTCTCTTAAACAAAGTGACGCTGTTGCAATTCTGAAAGAAAAAAAAAATGTCATTTTTGTGGAAAATCCATTTTAAAATGAAGCTGCCTAATTGATTTGGAGTTCTGTAGACAATTTATCTCCAGCTGTAACTTCATATTGCATATATAAATTACAAATCGAAAGTTTTTGCAGTTTTCATGTTGAGATCATTTGTGAGGATTTTGAACTTTACTGCCTTTGAAGGATTTTAATCTGTTATTTTATTTTTCTATGCACACGCTTGGATATGAACACAAGTTTTTGAGTCACATCTTGCTTGATTTTTTTGTCAAATTTAAAGTTTTCTACAAGAACAACTAGTTTTTGATTATATATTAGCAAAGTAGTCCATTATGGCATTTAATATAATTTATTTATCTTCAATTATATATTAGCAAATATTTTATATAATCAAGCTGAGGCCTTTTACTCTGTTTCGTAGTTTTGGACCGAGAATTTTGTCCAGTGGTCTCCAATGGGGACATATTTAGCCACAGTTCACAGGCAGGGTGCTGCTGTTTGGGGAGGTGCCAGCACATTCAGCCGACTAATGAGATTTGCGCATCCACAGGTTCCCACCTTTCATTATTCTTCTCTTTTCAGCATTATAATTTAGGNGATTCTTCTCTTTCCAGCATTATAATTTAGGGCTATTTATGCCACCCAATTACTTTGCTTTTACATATCTAACACCTAAACTTTATTTTCGACATTTATACCACCCGAATCTTTCATTTTACCTCAAAAATATCACTACATTAACTTTTAAAAAGTGAAGTACACCTTTTCATACATAGGTAAGGTGGAATGTATGAAAAAATTTTAAGTTTAGGTGTTAGATATGTAAATACATAGGAATTAAGGGTATGTATGCAATTCTTCCGATAATTTTTGCTTTAATTCCTTACCTGGTTGATGTACTGTTATATGATAGGTCAAACTGATAGATTTTTCTCCCGGCGAGAAATATATTGTTACTTATAGCGGCCATGAGCCCAGCAATCCCCGCGACACACATGTGAGTAAAATCTGATGATATTTTGTTAAATATTACCTCACTGAGTTAAATCATAAATATATGCGATTTCGTGGACAGAGGGTAGTCCTGAATTTCTTTGATGTGAGAACTGGAAAACTGATGCGAGATTTCAAAGGAAGTGCAGATGACTTTGCGTTAGGATCCAGCAATTTAACTGGAGTCTCCTGGCCGGTTTTCAGGTGATTATAGTATTTTTTAGGAGAAAAGTGACAAAATGGTGAGAAAGGTGACAACACGGTCATTTGACGCTTTGTTTTCGGGTCATGATAATGAGAATTTAGCCCCCAAATTCTTTTAATGGGGGGCTAAAATACTCCTCCCCGGATACGATTTACGTTAATATTAATGGAGTATCTGGATTAATTTAACACTTATATAAATAGTCTGGTGATTATATTGGTAATTTAGCCATTTTTTTATTATGTGATGTTTATATTCTAAGCATATATAATTTCTCGGCTATTGTTGCAGATGGGGTGGTGGCAAAGAGGACAAATTCTTTGCCAGACTGGGAAAGAATGTAATCTCTGTGTATGAAACTGAGACATTCGCCCTCATAGATAAGAAATCTCTGAAGGTTGAGAATGTGGTGGATTTCACTTGGTCTCNTTATGCTGTGGTAAGGTGGAATTTATGTAGAAATTGAACTTTAGGTGCAGTTAGATATGTAAAGAAATAAGAAGTAGGTAGCATGCATGTAATTCTTCCATAACTTTTTCGGCTGTTTAGTGTTAATGGATGTTTGAAAACCCTTTATATTAGATATTTGGCAACATCTGTTACATCAGTTCATGAAATGGAGAATGGATTCCATGTCTGGTCCTTCAATGGAAAGCTATTATATCGGATTCCGAAGGATCAATTCTGTCAGGTAATAAAAACTTAATCTTTTAGGAAATTTACATAAATACTACACATTTCTTATGTATTTACATATCTCACATCTAAAATTTCATATTTACAATCGTAGAACTTCGGTGCTTTAAAACTTACTCGTGAAAATGTGTATTTCACTTATAAAAAGTGATAATATCATTGTTTTTACGTGCATAAAATGTTTGTATGTCTGTAAATATATGTAAATACATAAGAATTGTGAGAAATTGCTAAAACGTCCACCATTGATGGAGAATTGAATCAGTTCCTGTGGAGGCCGAGGCCGCCGTCTCTGCTGAGTCTTGAAAAGGAAGAAGAGATATCGAAGAATCTGAAGAAGTACAGCAAGAAATATGAAGCAGAAGACCAGGATGTNGGGCCGTGTGTCAAAGCTTGCCACCCTGAAGTCAAAGCAGGCGAACGCTCTCTACTGGTCTCCCGCAGGTAGGTTCATAGTCCTCGCCGGCCTTAAGGGCTTCAACGGCCAGCTAGAATTCTACAACGTTGATGAGCTCGAGACGATGGCCACCGNTGGCCGTGTGTCAAAGCTTGCCACCTTGAAGTCGAAGCAGGCGAACGCTCTCTATTGGTCTCCCGCAGGTAGGTTCATCGTCCTCGCCGGCCTGAAGGGCTTCAACGGCCAGCTAGAATTCTACAACGTTGATGAACTCGAGACGATGGCCACCGGCGAACACTTCATGGCCACAGAGATGGAGTGGGATCCGACTGGAAGGTAATTTTCAAAATTCCATTATTTTCCTGTTACATACATACCCACCCATTTCCTATGTATTTACATATCTAGCACCTAAACTTTGTTACATTTGTTCCATCCAAATCTTTCATATCACATAAAAAATATCACTATTTTAACTTTTAACAAGTGAAAAATAAGTTTTTATGCCGTGGTAAGGTGGAATTTATGTAAAAATTGAACTTTAGGTGCAGTTAGATATGTAAAGAAATAAGAATTAGGTNGAAGCCTGTGCCGCCACCTGCTCGCTTCCTCCTCCACAACCCGCTTTTGCCGCCGACTGTCGCGACCACCTCAGCTGCTGGGACATATGCCGCACCACTCATTAGTCTGCCACCGTCGGCCGCCTGCCCGCTCCGTTACCAATGGACAAAAAATATATATATTGAAACCAATTATTTTTCATTTACTTAAAAAAATATCACGTCCTATATTTATTTTACAGTGAGCCAAACAATTCGAAAAATATTTCAAATATCTTATAATCATAATATTCTACAAAAATTTTATATTAAATTTCATTTTCAACAAACCAAACATTCCCAAGATACATCAAAATGGTATAATTAAAGCTTGAAAATTTCATTTAGCAAGTTAAGTTAAATCTTGATTAAAACCTGCACAAGTGGGTATTTGGCAACTTATATATTTAAATTAGTATTTGATAACTAAATCCTATAAATCCGGATTTAGTAAATACTCAACTGGTTAAATCTAAAAAATTATGTGACAATTTTTGCCTGGATTTTAAAGCCGGTTAGTTTTGTTAGAGTAAAAAATATAATTAAATTTTAATTATTTCATTAATTAGATGAAAATAATTATTTAATCTAATTAATTTTAATTATATAATAAATACTTAAATTCTTTAAACTGATTGATTATTAATTAAAATTTTTGTAAAACTAATTATCTATTGAGCAGAAGTTTGATATTTTAATTATTAATTAATAAATACTTGAAATGTTATTAAATAAATTAAAATTTAACATATTATTTATTTTTAC